>CABHPR010134003.1:3338-27974 GCA_902168415.1 Peromyscus melanophrys
CCTGAATACACACTTCCTCAGCTGCAGCCAGTAGGAGACAGTCCTGCATGCACACTGCCTCAGCTGCAGCCCGTGGGAGACAGCCCTGCATGCACACTGCCTCAGCTGCAGCGAGCAGTTGAGAACAGGTGAGTGCCGAGCACCAATAGCCCCAGAAAAAAGCCCCTCACCACCTCGCTCTCCTCCCTCCTCTGAGGGTGTCAGCATGGCTGCTCAAAGCCTCCTTTGTCACCATAACATAAGGAGCAACTTCTTGTCCTGGGTCTGTAACACCTGGACAGTTCTTCCCTGATGAAACTCGTAATGCAGTTGATTTCCCTCTGAGTGTGTGTGCAAAGCATATTATATACAGGCTGAGTATAGCTCGGGCCTGAGCTGGGGCTCACAAGGCCACAGCGTTTTCATGAATTCGTACCACGAACGTTGGGCGCCAGATGTAGCATGAGTCTTAAAAGTTCTTATTAATAAAATCAAACTTGAGCCAGGTATTAGGGTGAACACTGGAAGGTCAGAGAGACAGAATAAGCCACAGCTATCTCACCTCGCTGAATCCTCAGCTGGTCTTGTTTCCTCAGACTGGAAGCCCTGAGCCCTCATCCAGAATGGGTCTCAGCTGAACTGCTGCTAGAAACCTGAAAGCTTAACCAGCCACATGCTTCTCCAGGCCAAAGGCTTCTCCAGGCCAAAGGCCTCTCCAGGGCAAATGCCTCTAGTTTCTGGTCCTCACGTCTTATATACCTTTCTGCTTTCTACCACCACTCCCTGGGATTAAAGGCGTGCTTCCTGGGATTAAAGGCGTGGGTCACCACGCCTGGCCGTTTCCCATGTGGTCTTGAACTCACAGAGATCCAGAGGGATTTCTGTCTCTGGAATGCTAGGATTAAGGGCGTGTGCTACTACTGCCTAACCTCTGTTTAATATTGTGGCTGTCCTGTTCTCTGACCCCAGATAAGTTTATTAGCATACACAATATTTTGGGGAACACAATACCACCACAGATGTATATACAAAGGTCTGTTGTTTTTGTTTTTTCTTGTCAGATTCTGTTCTTAGGTTGAACACAAACCTACAAAGACTGTGTTTCGATACTCTATTTCAAGGCTGAAAGCGATGCTCATTCATTGTTTTGTCACACCCATGGGTCAGAAGTATGAACAGAGCCTGGCTCAACTGCTCCAGGTCCTCACATCAAGATACTGGTAGAACTATGTTCTGTTTGGGGGGAGATACTAGGGAAGAATTTGTTTAGAGGCCATGGAGGCTGTTGGCAGAATTTCCTTCTTGTGTTTGTGTTCTTGACATCCCCACTTTGGCTCATTCTCAGCAGAGTGAAGCCCTTCACTCCCAAGGCCTCTTCTCAGACTTTACAGGTGGCCTACATCTCCAGACAAGCGCTTCAAACCCTTCTTTGCTCTTGGCTTTCTCTGATCCCCCCGCCCCCCACCGCCGCCTCCTATTCTACTACATCTCCCTGACTCCAACCAAAGAAAAGATCTCTGCTTTGAAGGATGTGTGTGCTTAGATTGACCTTGCCTGGATAATACAATCTACCACCCTATGTTGCATTTCCAATATGCAAAGTGACAAGTACCCAGGTTCTCTGTGTACTTGGACTCCTGTGCTAAGGACTTGAACAGCTTGAGGATGCCAGCCTGTCTTCAACAGACAGCTTCCAAGTCTTGCTTCTTTCTTATTAGTATCTCTGCTCCAACACAGTTCATGCTATCCATGGTAAAAGGCACTGAATTTGGGGACTCTGGTATCTTGTTCATTAAAGCAACCTGTTCTGTTGTGGAGTATTTTATTAGGCTTTTCTATAGTTTACATAGAACTTCCTTCCAAATATATTCTTTTACTCTCTGCTTACTTACCAAGCAGAATTTGGGTCAAAAATTCACCACTTGTATATCCTGATATCAGAAAAAGGTTTCCTAACATAGTGCATACAAATATAACAGGTCAATACAATACAATCTAAAATATCCTAAATAGGGGCTGGTGGTATGGCTCCAAGGTTAAGAGAATTTATGGCTCTTGCAGAAGACACAGGTTCAGTTCCCAGCACCCACATTAGGCAGCTGATAACCACTGGTAGCTCCTGTTCCAGGGGATCCAGCACATTCTTCTGGCTTCCACAGACACCTACACACACACGGTACACATAAAATCATGCGGGCATACACATGCACATAATTTAGGATAAAGGCATATTAAATACATACAATGTACATGAAGTATAAATATGATGTCTTATTCCATTTTTGATGCTACAACAAAATACCTGAGATTAGGTAGTTTTAAATAATATAATTTTATTATTACTTTTCTGGGGGCTGGAACATCTAAGATTAGGCTCTGGTATTTGCTGTCTAGCGAGTGTCTTCTTGTTACATCTTCCATGGTACAGACAGAAGCGGGGGGGGGGGGGGGGGGCAAAAGGAGCTAGCCAGTTCCAACAACTGTTTAATAAGATCTGTTCATGAGGGCAAAACCTTCTTTCTCTAATTGCCTCCCAAAGGCCACACTTCTCAATGTTATTGCTTGAGGCTTATGTTTCAGAGGGGCAACAAACATTCAAATCATAAGAATTAACTTACAAATTAAATTTATATAAATGTAGATATACATTAAAGTCAAATATATATTTTAAATGAAAGCATCCTGGCTTACACATTGATTCGGCTGGATTTGATAATATGCTTCAGTTAACCACATCAATGCCCTTGACCTGGGGTACTCCAAACATTCTATTTTTTTGATTGCTCCATGGTGGTTGTTATAAGGTTGATTCAGTTATTCCATGGAGCCTCTCCACCAAATCTCCCCTCCCTATAAAATCAATGAAAGGTGGGTATTGGAAAATAGTTTTAGACAGATGCTAATTCATATAACACAAGCATATGAGCCTTTCCAGACTATTAGGACAGAAGGCTTGAATTCCAGGATCTTGTGAGAGGATGCCCCTAATTAGTAGGTATGCATGAAGAGAGAAGAAGTGAGCCAGGAGGAATGAGCCATTCTGTGAGAGAGAGGTACTACTCTATCCTGCCTCTCAGCATCTCGACTTGGAACTGTTTATAAGATTCATTTAACATCTCAGACCATTCCTAGAGACATCCTTTATGTATGGCTATTACAAGGATAACTCCAGTATCTAGCACTGTGAGATGGCCCAGCACTTAAGAATGCTTGCTACTTCCAGAGGACCTGAATTTGGCTGCCAGCACCCACATCCAGCAGTTCACAACCACCTGAAATTCAAACTCTGGGGGATATGATGCCCTCTTCTGGCCTCCCCGGGCACATGCACTCATGTGCACAAACCGATACACAGATACACATATATATCATTAAAAATAAAATAAATTATAGGGAAAAAAGATTCAAACACTGTGAAATGGGAACCATGCCTATAAATCCATATTTGCATATATACATACACACTATACATGTGTGCATATTAAATGAGATCTGTGTGGGCTTAGTGGGCTGACCCATGTGCCATTTTGTTTTTTGAGCCACTACAATTTCATAATATCTTTTGGCACATACCATCCATCTTTCTTCTTGCTGAAATAGCTGCCCTGCATCTGCTATTCCACTGCCTGACATCAGAATTCTCATAATTATGCTTTTGTTTTTGCATTACTTTTGCATTTTTACTTTTTCTGTTTTTTTTTTTTCTGTCCGTTATTATTTTTGTGGCATCACTTTGATCACTCTGGTAGAATTTGCTTCTCCTCTGCAACTCCTTAAATCACCAGTTTAGGAAGAGAACTAAGAGGAACCAACAAGGAATGGAGAGCTACTCATCACACTACAGTTCCGGCTGGACCCCGCGACTCTATTACAGAACAGGTCAATTGCCCAGGACTTCCATAAAAATTTGATTGTCATCAGATTCCCTTTCGATATTTTCATAATCTAGGCTCTCTGCCCTACGTTGATTATGTTTCTGACCCAAAACCAACAAGCTAAGAGGCTACACGGTGAGATGGAAAATTCACTGGACCAGGCGCCAGAAATTGTGAGATGCTGGGCCAACTCTGGAGCAAACCAGCTGTGTGACCTTGAACAAGTCCCAGCATCCCTCAGAACTGCTTTCCCCTCTCTTCCTCAATGAACAGCTGATAAAATTATGCCTGTGAGTTCTTCCAGATTCCTGTTAGGTCGTTCGTTCACCCTGGCTCTCTTTCTTCTTGTCAAGCTATGCATCATGACATAGTTTACAATTCTTATGAACCAACTGTTTGTATTACTTGTGCTCATTAATGTGAATTACTACTCGTGAGCTATGTAAATACCAAAAATGAACACTATATGCAATTTCAAAAACAATTTGGTTAAATTATTTGAGGTATGAGACAGCAAATGGGGGTATTTAACACTTCCCTGGGAGAGTAAGCCTTAGTTCTAAAATGTAGCAAATAAAAATTGGATCTGGGAAACGAGCTATGATTGGCTGAAGTCCATCATCTTCATGAGGGTACAGGGATTTAAAAATACACCATTTGTCTAAGAACTGACCACATGATCTGGAACAAGAGGGCAGGGGGTGGTAAATTGGTGGGAAAATTAAAGATCCATTTTCCTCAACTGCTTGATTTTTCATGCTGCTGAGTTTTGAGGTTACAGCATGTAACCAGAATATGAAACATCAGAAGGAAGGGAAACTCATTTAATATTATGTTAGTTGTAGAATTATAACTAGGTGCAGAGCAAAGAAAGTAGTTATCTATTATTCATTCCTTCTGAATAGACGTTTCCTGTCTGTGAATACAAAGCATGATTAGAATTCACTCGCTGAAACTCACAGATGCTCAGAGAGAACATTTCATTTCCATTTGATCTGACCTTGTGTATGATAATGGAGCCTCTTTAAAAAGGGGACAGTCATCTGTCCTCCTTAGACTGCACCCCTGAGAACTATTCCCAAGGGGCTCAGTGACTTGTCTAAGGTCACCCCCAAGGTCGCTTTACACAGTCCTCAACAGGTCTGGCCACAACACTGGTCAAGTGCGCTATCTTTATATCTACGTGTGGCTTCCTGCGTTCTATGAAGGCTTTTTCTTATCGATACCTGAGCATACTAAATTTAACATGTAAGATCGACCAGAGAGGAGCATGTATCCTTATTCATTCCAAGTGTCTCTGGCTGCTGAGTGGAAATGCTGGCTTCTTGGCATGGTAATAGGGAAGAAATAAACAAGACATAGATATATTATAGAGGTGGGAGAGGGATGGGCGAACCTTGCATTTGACAGCTGTTTCCAGTGCCTGGATCTGAACCCGTCAGTCTCAGTACACTGAGATAAGACCTGCCTGCTTTTCTGCTGGTCCCTCTGCCCCAAACCAAATCATGACCTGAATCAACTTTAAAATTCAGATAAATTTGAAATAAACTCTATTCATTTTTTTTGATTATTGAATCAGAACATCTCAGCTTAACTGATATGTCATTTAGTTCAAGCCCTCTGATAGTTGATAAGCACATGGATGAATGGGCGGAAGCCTTGAAGGGGATGAGAGGGTCAAAGGAATGAAAAGGTAAGCATTTCTTTGATTAGAATCACTGGCTCCAGGTCTAAACTACCTCACACACCCCTTCGCCTAAATACCTCCTTGCTGAAACCCTACACTGATTCAAAAGTGAACCAAACAAATTTTCTCGGATGAGCTTTTTTTCATCACATTCACAAGAAGGCGCCATCTGATATAAAGTAGTAAAACAAAAATAAACAAACCTATAATTTGAAGTAACAGCTCCAGGGACAATAACAAGGTTTTCCAATCTCCTGGATCATAATTAACTGTGTAAAGAATTAAAGAGAGGTTCAGGAGGGAGCGCTTAAACCTTTTTGTAAATTTTAAAACAAGCAATGATCTCTGTCGCCGCTCCCCAGGTTTATTCAAATTTGGACAATTAGGACAATTAAACATAAAACAGAGACAGTTCCAAGGAGGGACTGCAACAAAGCAGAGTAATTGCTGGTGCGGGCTATCAAATTTACATTCCAAAAGATTAAAAAGCTGATTTCCATTTAAAAACCAAGATCAGGCAATATCTAAAATAGATACCTCACTCCGTGGAGAAAAGCTTTTCATCAATAAAGGAGAAACAAAGGTGATTCTAGGAAACAAAACTAATCTTCGAGATGCTTTGATCACCTAAAACCACTTGCACTGTTTACCTGGGAATGGTTCCTTTTTTTTTTTTATTTTTTTTTATTTTTTTATTTTTTTTTTTGAGTTGCCTTTAAAAAAACATCTGCTCTCCACACTGTAATAAAACATCACCATGAAGACCACCAAGGCATCCCTAGCAGGTCTGCTCACTGGGGCCCTCTTCTCCAGGTCTGGTCTCCTCAGGAACGGCAACCCCATCCATTCTGAAGCGTGAAACGGTGCCATGTAGTTGATTTTTAAAGCTACTTCCAGAACTGAGGTTTTTTGCTCATTGTGACATTTCATACACATGCACTCCCAAAAGCTAGTTACAAAATTTTTTCTAGTTATAGGATAATTTAAATTTTGTTTGGGGTTTTTTTGTTTGTTTGTTTTGTTTTCTCCCAAAACAGAAAAATAACATTACCTGATTTTTTTTTTTAAATATTAATAGTAGGAGAAAACAATATCCTCCCTTTACGTGTCTGAGGTTCTCCAGGTGGGGCCCTTCACAGTAGGTTGATAGATTAGCAGGGAGGGCACACGAATTTATTTACCAAGTGTTATGTGACACCAAACTGCGTTCAGAAAGACATTGTTTTAATGGTTAAACCTACATGTTTTTGTAATAGGTTTAACGAAGAGAGAGAAGTCATAGGAAAATACGATAGGCCGATAGGGTATGAACTAAGAGTAGCAAGTGGAAGAAACTTGTATTAAAAACTCCATTCATTCCTGTCAGAATCACCCCATCTTAAAAATAACCATGCCCTTTCTCTGGGTAGAGGAAAAGATACCACCTGCCTTGGGGGAAGAGAAGAACGTAGGCATTGAGATCCAATCTTGGAACTTTTACTCTACAGTAAAACTCCACATAGTTTTGATGGATTGAATCTCTAGGCCCTCATGGGTAGCAAAGGGGAGCCTGTAGCCCTACCCAGAAGCCTCACCTCATTTCAGCTCAACGACAGAGATGATGGACTCTGAGTGGTGACCTACAAGGACGGGAAGAGCTCAGCAGACAGGGGCTTGGATCCAACCTCACACAGTGCCAGCCTCACAGTGGCTAAAAGGTTCCAGCCTGACACCCATGACATCTCACCAACGTGACTGCCTAGACGTGAGCTGAGCAAAGACAAAATGCACAAGCCAAAGCGGACGGGAGAAGGCCACAAGGCCTCAACCCAGCATAACTAAGGATTGCTCAGAGCTGGAGAAACAGTCTTTCCTAGGGAGGAGTATGCCAAGTAGTCGGCTCTGAAGAAGCAAGTAACATTATACATACTGAGCAGGTTATATTTAGGAATATATATGTATATACATGTATATGCATATTTGTATATATATGTGTACATGCACATGTGTGTATGTTTGTGTGTGTGTGTGTGTGTTTGTGTGTGTAACAACAATTTTTAAAAAGAGGTCATGAATTTGAAGGAGAAAAGAGAGGGGCAAAGGGGAAGGTTTAGAGGGAAGAAAGGGAAGGGGGAAATGATGTAATTATGTGGTACCCTAATAAATTTGCCTGAAGATCAGAGAACAGAACAAGCCACTGGATTAAACACAGAAGTCAGGCAGTGGTGGCACACACCTTTAATACTAGCACTTGGGAGGCAGAGAGCCGTCTAGATCTCTGTGAGTTCAAAGCCACCCTGGACTACATGAGATTGACTCAGTCTAGGAGAGAAACAGAGCCAGACAGTGGTGGCACACACCTTTAATCCCAGTACTTGGGAGTCACACACCTTTAATCCCAGCACTAGGAAAGTTGAGACAGGAAATGAGATGAGTGGGCAGAGAAAGGTATATAAGGCATGAGGAGACAGGAACTAAAGTCTTTCAGCTGAGGAAAGCTTTTTCAGGCTGAGGAGTTGGTGAGGTAAGAGGTGGTGGCTGTGGCTTGTTCCTTTGTCTCTGATCTTTCAACATTTACCCCAATATCAGGCTCCAGATTTTTATTATAAGACCGTTTAGCAATTCATGTTACATAATCATATTATATTCTCAATATTTTTAAAAATTAAAAACAGTCGAGCCTGGTGCAGTTCCCACCATGGTAGTCTTAGGCTTAGGACAACCCCTAGCACTGTAACACCTACACAGTGGCCAAGGGCCTGTGGACCACGACAGATGTTATAAAGGTTCATCTCAGTTATCAACTTAATGAGATCTAGACTTAGCTGGGACACAGGTCCCTGCATTTGCCTGTGGGGAATCATTTTGACTAGACTGATTGAGATGAGAATACCACTGTGTGTATCGTCATTTCTTGGATCCTAGATGGCATCAAAAGGAGAAAGAGAGCTGGCTACAGGCATCCATCCTTCTCTGCCTCCTGCTCTGAATGCGCTGTGACCAGCTACTTCAATCTCCCATCACCTTGACTTCTCTTCCATGACGGACTTACCCTCTAACCACGAGCCAAGGTAAGTCCTTTTCCCCTTAAGTTGCCTTTGTCGGGGTATTTTGATGCAGCAACAAGAAAAGAAACTAAGACAGAAGCCCTGCCTAGAATCTCTAGACAGGCTTACTGCTGAAATATATTCCCAAAGAGAACCAGACTACAAAGTACTTCTTCAGTATACAGACGTTGATTCTTGGCCATGAGGGAAACATGTTATCACCAAAGACAAATCAAGGTACCAGTGAATGACAGTAAGGAGATGGAGACATATGAACTCTCAGAAAAAGAATTCAAAATAGTTATTTTGGGGAAGCTCAACAAGCCTCACCAAGAAACACTTTAGACACTTTCCAGAGAAATTTAACAGTAAAATTGGAGTAATATTTAAAACACAAGCAAGAGTAGTGGAACTGAAAATTATAATGCACAAATGTAAAATGTGATGGAGAATATCAACAAGAGAACTGAGCGAGCAGAGGGAGCTGTGAACGTTAAGACAGGGTGCTTAAAATGTATGAACATGAAAATGAAATGGATAAGGAGTAATGAAGAAAGCTTGCAAGATTCAAGGGATTATGTTAACAGAGTAGATGGACATGTCACTGGTCAACAAGAGGAAGTAGAGATAGAAAAATGAGGATTTAACAAAATAGTAGGAGAAAACTTTCCAAACCTGGAAAAAAAATATAAACATCCAAGACCAAAGCAGACAAAGGACACCAACAACAATGATTTCAGGGGGTGGGGGTCTATTGCTTCGATGAAACAACATGACCAAAATGCAAATTGGGGAGGAAAGGGATTATTTGACTTACACTTTATCATTGCTGTTCATCACTGAAGGAAGTCAGGACAGGAACTCAAACAGGGCAGGATCCTGGAGGCAGGAGCTGATGCCGAGGCTGTGGAGGGGTACTGCTTACTAGCTTGCTTCCCATGGCTTGCTCAGCCCACCTTCTATATGGAACCCAGAATCAACATCCCAGGGATGGTACCACCCACCATGGGCTGGGCTCTCCACCATTGATCACTAAGAAAATGCCTTACAGCTGGATCTCATTGAGACATTTCCTCAACTGAGGCTCCTTTTTCTGATGAGTCTAGCTTGTGTCAAGTTGACACATCAAACCAGCCAGTGCAGAGGGTTACTATGTACATATTGTAGACAATCAAAAATTAAGGACTAAGAAAGAAAAATGTTATTGTTTTACTCTTTTGAGGGGGAGGGCTGCCACCCAGCTCCCAAATAAATCACACATGGAGGCTTATTCTTACTTGTAAATGCCCGGGCCTTAGCTTGACTTAGTTTCTAGCCAGCTTTCCTTAACTTAACTTATCCTGTCTACCTTTTGCCTCTGGACTTTTCCCATTCTCTTATTTCTGTAAATCTTACTCTTACTCTGTGGCTTGCTGGTTGTGTAACTGTGTAGCTGAGTGGCTGGCCCCTGGAGTCCTCCTTCTCTGGCTCCTTGATCTTTACTACTCCTATCCGTTTTCTCCTTCTATATATACTCTCTGCCTGCCAGCCCCACCTATCTCTCTCACCTGCCTTGCCATTGGCCGTTCAGTTCTTTATTAGACCATCAGGTGTTTTAGACAGACACAGTAACACAGCTTCACAGAGTTAAACAAATGCAGCATAAACAAAAGTAACACACATTAAAATAATATTCTACAACAGAAAAGCAACATGGGAATAGAAGCAACTCCCATATGAAGGAATTTCAGTATGTCTACCTATAGACTTCTACCAGAAATCCTACATACCAGGAGAGAGATGAAGATACATTCACTGTGCTGAAGGAAAACAAGGCGAATGGAGGCTACTGCCCTCAACAGAGCTGTCCTTCAGCACCAAAGATCATCGTTCTCAGACAAACAAAAGCCCTGGGGCCTCTTTACTACCAGACCTACCTTATAAGAACTATTAAAGGAGCCAGTGTTCCGCTGTGAGAGAAAAGGACACAAAAAGAGCAGCATAAAAGGTTCTGAAATTATAAAACCCACCAGTCAAAGTAAGTATACAGTAAAATTCAGAATAAGAAAAGAGGTATATAAACCATTTATGCCTTTAGCATAAACATTAGAAGACAAAATGAATCAAACAGAATACTCAGACAACTCTTGGGACATAATCATAATGTATGCATTCAAACTGTGGGGTAGTGAAGTTCACTTTGAGAGTGTTGTGTTGTTTTGTTACAATCTAAGTTAAGTAATTATCAGCTTTAAATAATCTGTTATAACTATAGGATGTAATTTGTAAGCCTCGGGGTAACCACAAAGCAAAAGCCCATAATTGATGTGCTAAAAAGAAAAAAACAAGAAATCAAAACACCCCTGGAGAAACTCGCTTAAGTACAAAGGAAGACAGTGAAAGAAAAAGAAATTATTGTTGTCTTTAGTTGACCTCAAAAGCCAAGGCAACAGAGACAAAAATAGACAAATGGGGTCACATCAAACTAAGATGTTTCTTCACAACAAGAGAAACAACTAGAAACAACCAACAGACTAAAGAAACAACCTACAGACAAGTGAAAATATCTGCAGACTGCGAATCTGATAAAGGCCTAAGTTCCCTAATTTATAAGGAATGTAAACAACTCAATAGCCAGGAAACACTGTCAAAAAGAGGCAAAATGCTTGGATGCATATTTCTCAAAAGAAGATATACAAATAGTCAATAATATATAAAGTACACCAATCATCAGAGAAATGTAAATTCAAACCACATTAAACTACCTTCTCACATTTGTTAGAATGCTTATTATCAAAAAGGCAGTCGATAACAAATGTAGACCAGGATGCGGTAAAGGGAACCTTTACCCAGTGTTAGTGAGAACGCAAACTGGCACAGCTATTCCACACACACAAAACATGGAAATTTGTCAAGTTATTAAAATAAAGCTACCGTATGCCCAATAATCCCACTACTGTGCACATATCCAAAGGAAATTTAATTAGTGTGTTGAGATATCTGCATTCCTGTATTTGCTATAGTGCCATTTACAAAAACCAATAAATGAATCAATAAATCAATGAATAAACCAATAAATCGATGAATGAAGGAAGGAAGAAACTGTGGTAGATACATACAGTATATACCATTATACCACAGTGTGCATATGCACATGTATTTGTAACCTATATAGACATACATAACCATATATGTATTCATAGATATGTTTTATATATACCATCTATATAGATAGTGTATACATGCGTTCCATACATATCAATGGAGTTTACTATTCAGATATAAAAAGAACAAAACCCTGGCATTTATGGCTACATAGAAGAACTTACAGAACATCATTTTAAGTGAAATAAACCAAGCACAGAAAGATAGGTATTACCTAATCTCACTCATATGTGGAATCTATAAAAATTGATCTTACAGAATTAGAGAATGGTGGTTACCAAATGCTTCCATAGTTAGGAGGGAGGGTAGGTGAAAGCTAGTTGAAGGATATATAATTACACCTGGGTAGAAGGAACATTTTTAAATATCTAGAAGACAGGAAGCAGGAAAGTGGTTGGAAGCATGGTCAGGGCCTGAAGAGTGTAGATGGCCTGGGAAGGAAAGATGGAAGCTACTGATGTGCATAGCGCTTCTTTTGGAGGGATGAAAATATCCTAACATTGAGGAGGGGCCCACAAGTCTTGAGGAAATGGCAAGTCATTGGCTTAGACATTTGAGGAAAGTGAATTGTATGATATGCGAATCAAAATTCAAGGAAGCTATTTTAAATCAATGAAATGATTCTGAATGATCTTCTGCTAGACTCATAGATGGGTGCCTAGTCCAGTTGTCAACAGAGAGGCTGCCTTGGGCAGCTGATGCAAGCAGATGTAGAGACCCACAGCCAAACATTAGGCGGAGAGAGCCCAGGTTGGAGGTCGCCATTAGGTTCCTCCCCTCGGAGCTCCTGGAACCCTGTGAAGAGGCAGAGGAGGAATTGTGGGATCCAGAGGTGTTGAAGACACTGAGAGAACACGGCCTGTGGAATGAACTAAGCAGGGCTCATGGGGGCTCACAGAGACTGAAGCAGCAATCATGGAGCCTGTATGGTTCTGACCTAGGTCTTCTGCATGTATGTTATGGTTGTAGGCTTGGTGTTTTGGGGGTACTCTTGATGATGAGAATGGGAGAGTGTCTCTGATTCTTTTGCCTGTTCTTGGGACCCTTTTCCTCCTACACTGTTGCCTCACCCAGGCTTGATGTGAGGGTGTGTGCCTGGTCTTTTTGTATCTTGTTGTGCCGTGTTCAGTTGATATCCCTGGGAGGCCTGATCTTTTCCAGGGGGAGACAGGAGGGAGGGGTTGATCTGGGGAAGAGAGGAGGTGGGGAAGAAAAATAGAAAAAAGAAAAAAGAAAGCTATTTTAACAACAACAAAAAGCTAGACACATCTTTATCAGTCCATGTGTAAGAAAGCAACATGATGTTGATATTATCAAGACCTTTTTCAGTACCAACTATGGATCAAACAACAAAATTAAAAATTCAAACTTAGAGCAAGTGAGGAGATGATCTTAAGTTGTTTTACAAATTATCTCAATTTGTCCATACTTCTCTCTAGCAGCTGTGTCTCAACATCTTCGGGTACCTACTAACTATTTACACAGAATACTTCTAAATGCATGTGTTTATGAATCAAATGAATGGCTGGAGAGATGGCTCAACAGTTAAGAGCACTGGCTGCTCTTCCCGAGGATCTGGGTTCAATTCCCGGCATCCACAAGGTGGCTCAAAATGGTCTGTCATTCTAGTATCAGGGGTCTTCTTTGGGTTTCTGTGGACATTGTCTGCATGTGGTGCACAGACATACAAGCAGGTAAAATACCCATATACAAAAATTAATAAAGTAAAAATTTTAAAATAAAAAGAATCAAATAAAGGGCTGGCTCAGAGGGTAAAGGCTACTGCTGCCAATCCTAACAATGTGAGTTTGATCTCTGAGTCTGTCTAAGTTAGGGTTTACTATTGCTGTGAAGAGACACCATGACCACAGCAACTCTTATAAAGAAAACACTTAATTGGGGTGGCTCACTTACAGTTTCAGAGGTTCAGTCCATGATCATCATGAAGGGGAGCATGGCAGCGTGCAGGCAGATGTGGTGCTGGAGCTGAGAGTGCTGTATCTTACAGGCAACAGGAAGTTGACTGGCTGTCACACTGAGGGAAGCTTGAGCAAAAGAGACCTCAAGGCCTGCCCCCAGAATTACAAACTTCCTCCAACAAGGCCACACCCTCAAATAGTGCCACTCCTTTTGGGGGCCATTTTTTTCAAACCACCACAAAGTCTCACACAGCAGAAGTAAGCAAGCTGTCCTCTGATGTGTCCCTATACACACACACACACACACACACACACACACACACCTAATAATAATAATAATAAACATAAAATAATAATAATAATAATAAATAAAATGTAATAAATTTTAAAACAAAAAATTTTAAAAAAGTATCTGTGTATCTGTATATCCTAGAAGACTTCAAATATTATCTGGCCAAGTTCAACCTCAATTTCTTTCTTGATCAAATCAATCCTGTTTTGTCATGCATTTCTGTTACAATCAGAAATGTCATCACACAGAAAGCAAAACTGAGAGCTTATGAAATTCGGAAAAAATAAAATGGTGGTGGGGGAGACAGTATTGTGGCCTTTCCAGAATTGTGGTTCCAGTTACCTAAGCTCCCTAGAAACTCAAGATATCACAGGCTTTCCCTGTGGGAAGACATCCTTTAGTACTCTGCTAATCATGTCTGAGCATGTGTAACTTCCTGCTTAAAAGCAAAACCTACAGAAAGCTTCATAAAAGACAAGTCATAAAATGCATGTAACAGGGAGCCCTCAACCCTTCCATATACACAACCCTCCCACACACAGACTCACACAACAGCATGGAAGGATTCATCTCTGAGGAGCCCCAAACTTCCAACTATCCTAATATTTGAGACTGTACTAATGCATCCTCTCCATAGGAGCGGTCCTTAAGTGTTTCCTATGAATGAGACCAGTCTGAGATTGGATCCAAGAGGAAGAACAAGCTGATACAACAGTGTATCTCCAGTTTTGCCACTAGGACTTGGGGTCGGTGGCTTCTCCTCCTTAACTTCCCCATCAGCAATGAGGTAAGCTTTTGATGCCTTTCCTACCAAGGATGAATGGAACATGAAAAGATGAACTAGAAACTGAAAGTCACTGAGAATCCATAGACTCAAAGTCCTAAATATCTATTCCTGTGGCTATTGTTCCCAGAAAACAAGCTGTCCCCCCAGCAGGAACACTTCAAATACACCTGTAGCACAACCAGGAGAGAAGACAGAAGATCCCCTGGGTACAAACTGCAATCTAGTCAGCAGCCACTGGTGGGGTAGATACATTTTAATCACCACAATAAGCTAATGTATGAAACACATAGATACCTGTACCAAAACAAGTATTCAAGGTAAAAAGGGGAGTCAGGGCAAAAACATACATGACAATCAGGGGGGAAATGTATGACAATAAATACCCTCTCCATAACAGAATACAAGCTAATGGAATAAAAGAAAACCTATATGTGGTGGTATTGTGTTCCCCAAAATATTGTGCACCCTAATAAACTTATCTGGGGTCAGAGACAGAACAGCCACTAGATACAAAGGCTAGAAAATGGTGGCACTCACACCTTTAATCCTAGCATTCCAGAGGTAGAAATCCCTCTGGATCTCTGTGAGTTCAAGGCCACATTGGAAACAGCCAGGCATGGTGACACATGCCTTTAAACCCAGAAAGTGAGCCTTTAATCCCAGGGAGTGGTGGTAGAAGGCAGAAAGATATATAAGGCATGAGGACCAGAAACTAGAAGCATTTGGCTGCTTAAGCTTTTAGGTTTCGAGCACAGTTCAGCTGAGAGCCATTGGGATGAGGACACAGAAGCTTCCAGTCTGAGGAAACAAGATCAGCTGAGAAGTTGGCCAGGTGAGGTTAGCTGTGGCTTGTTCTGTCTCTCTGACCTTCCAGCGTTCACCCCAATAACTGGCCTCAGGTTTGATTTTATTAATAAGACTCTTTAAGATTCGTGCTACACCTATAAATAAAAATGAATCGTGTGGGTGAAGCTTGCAGACATAATGATGAACAAAGGATGGAAAATAGAAAGGGATGTGTGTCAGCCAGGCATAGTGGCTCACACCTTTAATCTCAGCACTCAGGAGACAGAGGCAGGCAGATCTCTGAGTTTGAGGGCAGCCTGGTCTTCATAGAGAGTTCCAGGACAGCCAGAGCTACATGGAGAGAACCTGCCAGGAAAAAGAAGACACATTAAATTTAAAAAATGATGTGTGTTGACAATTCCATTCATATGATAAGGAGTATAATGCAACTAGCCTGTGCTATGAGGGGTCATAACAGTGGTTCCTTTTACAGGTGGGCAGATGGTAATGGTTTTACAGGGTGCATAGGTCCCTGAGAAACAGCTGCTAGAATAAATGCAAATCCATGAACCCGCAAACTTGAGATGTGGACATATTACGCATGTTATACTAAACAATAAAAATAATTAATTGAAAGAAAGGCTGTCAGTGGCCAGTAGAAGCAGAGGAGAGTGATTCCTTTAATTACACACCTGAAGGGTCATGGTCAGTGTTCCAGGAAGATAGAATAACAAGAAAAAAATCACAACCACTTACTCATCCAATAAATGAATTGAGACAGAAATGAAGACCTGGAACTCCTGGGAAACCTACTGTTAGGCTTCTGCTTGATGAATGGACAGGCATTTAAAAGCTTGATTGGGCAAAAGGCTTGATACAATTCTGACAGAGTGAAGGGCCAGTCTCTATTTGGAGCATCCCTTTGGAATGAGGACATTTAAGGAGAGAAGAAAAGGGAGAACATGGCCCTTCTAGGTTTCATGGCTTTCTTTTATATGTAGAAGGGCTCAAGTGCCCTTGGCCTCACCCTGAGGAAGAGGAACTCTGGCTTCTAGGACCCCTGAGGTGGAGAGAGCAGGAAGGCGGGAAGGCCTTACTTGTGAAGCCTCCTGGTCTCCTTCAGTTCACAGTACTCAGCACAGCAAAGGGTCTCACTTCATGTGCTGCCCCAACAGACCACACACAGCTCTGCAGAACTATAACAGATGAGGGTCAGGGGACTGCGAGGATGACAGGAGCAGCCAGAGATTGCGGGTTCCCTCAGAGAACTTTCCAGGAGGGGCACACCCGGAAGAAAGAAACATTCCCCACAAAGGCATAGAAAGCACCTCCCAGGCCATCACCAACTGCTTCCAAACTCTCAAAACGAACATAAACTAACTACTACAGCAAGCTCCAGGATGAAAGAGCTGAAGAGGGGAGTGAGTAGATCCTAGAAGAACTAATCACACACGTTACCTATGCCACAGAATCCTGGGGTCACACATAAGCTACTCTGAGATTGTTTCAGGTCCAAATATCCACCATCTTTTCACAAGTTGTACATGTCAGAACTCAAACAACTATTCATACTGTCCAGGAGCATCCACTTATTCCAGGAGCAGCTGAGAAGCAGCCACAGGCACATCCACTGCATGCAAACAGGGGAGCTGCACCTCTCTGTCTGCCTCACACTCAGCATTTCAACAGGACTGCAGTGGGAAGGGAAGGGCTCTGAGGAAGCAAGTCCTGAGACAGGGATTCAGGAACACATAGTTTACTGGGGACATACCAGAGAATGAGGGGTGGGGGTGAAGGAAATGGGCTGTGGGAGAAGGAAGGATCCAAAGTGACCCAGAGAAGCTTCTCTAAGCAAGGAGGTCCACCTTTGGTAGCCTCCATTTCAGTCCTTCACTCCAGGATGGGTAGAGGCAACCACAGCCTCCTCTCCATGGAGACTCCTCCTCTCCATGGAGACTCCTGAAGCAATTCTTTAGAGAAAGGAAAGCTGGCTGGAACCATAGAATTGGGGAGTACCAATGTGGTGAAGGGTTGGAAGCTGGGCAGAGTCCACCACACTAACCATTTGAACCCTAGATTCAGCCTTAAGGGAGCAAGCAGTTCATGTCCACAGTCACACTAATCTATTCCTCCAACACAATCCTTATACTTTCTCGCAACTAATTTTTTTTAATCATCTAGTTTTCCTACAAAAGAAACCTCATCTTTATACCAGAGACCCAAATTAGGTTTTACAAACGATGTGTCCCATACATAGGCAGCCACAGTTAAAACAAATATTATAATTTGAAGTTAAGACATTCTTAAAATATATAGGTTGGTTTAATTTAGCAGTTTCCATCATCCAATGTCTGTCAGCAGCCATCACTTTTTTGTACATTAACATTTAAAAAAATTCAGAGTCCACCGGGCGGTGGTGGTGCACGCCTTTAATCCCAGCACTCGGGAGGCAGAGCCAGGCAGATCTCTGTGAGTTCGAGGCCAGCCTGGTCTCCAAAGCGAGTTCCAGGAAAAGGCGCAAAGCTACACAGAGAAACCCTGTCTCGGGGGAAAAAAAAAAATTCAGAGTCAACAAAGCACCATCTAGGACCAGTAGATGGTGGCAATGGGCATCAGAAATGAACTTCCTTTGAGTTCTTTGATATTGGAGAGCAATAAACAAGCAGAAACTTGTGGAGGAGGACAGAAAGGATCTTCTCTTGAGCCATAAATCATAGAAATTGAATTAGATCATCTCAGATCGAGGGACAAAACGCTGGTTATAGATCCATTTCACGACACTGGCTGACATGGATTCCATTGGTGACTCACTGGACAGCGTTACTTACCCCGAGTGCTCCTCTGACAACGTAAACGCTCAACATGAAGATATGTGCGACACCACAGGAAGAGACGGAAAGGGCAGCCTGAGACAACTTGCCCAGCATGGAGACTTCAAGCGTCACTCATGCACTCCTAAAGCCTTCTCTCAGTTCCTCTGTTACGTTCCATGTGGCTCCCAATCTCTAGAATCCCACCCTCTTTCCAGATACAGCCAACATGACCAATCATCTGTACCTGAGCCTTAGGAAATCAGATCAACCCTTGAAGACTGACTATGCCGTCACTGGATGAGCCGGGATCCAGACAAGGACAGTGGTGGGACTTCAGGGAAGAGTCTATCTGTGGGGAAGGATGGGGTTAAAAGAAACACACAAGGATTGGGAAGTGCCCTGGTTTTGCAATTGCAGAACAGTTTATTGGCTAGATGAGAAGGCAGAAAGGAAGGACAGCTATGATTTTAAAAAAGACAAGGAAAAAAAGAGAGGGGTTAGGACTCGAGAGTTGTGTCCTCTCCAGGAAAACTGCACCCTTTAGTCAAAACAAATAGGGAGGGGCTAGAAAGATGGCTTGCTGGACAAAGTTCTTGCCATACAAGCATGGAGGCCTGAGTTCAATCCCCAGCATCCACCGTATCAGGAGAATTGTTCATAGAGCCATCCACTGTGCCAATAAAACCACCTTGAATCAAAGGATGGAGTCCGTGATTGGCTGACCAGGATTAGCCATAGAGTTCTTGGAGGACTGAAGAGGCCTGCTGGAAGGGACAGGAAGAGAGAGGAGGGGATTTCTAGGGCTGGTGGTTTGGGTAAAAATGTGGAGAGAGGGTCAGCCAATCAGAGAGGGTCAGCCAATCAACACTCTGCTGTCCTTGGATTTTTCAGGTCTTTATCTCAATTTCTGACTCCCAGGTTTTTAAGTATACTGAAACAATTTAGTTATTAGTTACAAGTGGTGTCCAATGTAGAGGCTTGAATATTCACACATAGGGCCTGAAAAAAAGCTAAAAAAAGTTCTAGACAAGCAGCCATACTTGGCTTTCTAGTCCTTCAGTTTCTCAGGCAGGATGGTGCTCAGCACACAGAGGTTCGGCTACTGGCCAGAAGGGCTGGAGCCAGCTGCTAGCACCATGTGCTGAGCTGAGACACGAAGCAGCTGACGTGGCAGTTTAAGATTTGTCTCACGTGGTCAGAGAACACTGCAGGTGATAAGTGAAGCCAGGTCCAGACACAGAAAACCTCTAAAAAGATATGTTTGAAAATGTGCTTAGATGCTGAAGAAAGAGAAGAAAATGAGTATAGACAGTCAAACAATAAAGAGTTTAAGAAAATAATAAAGTCTTTAAAGAGAAAGTGAAGTAATATTTTTTAAAAAGCCACACAAAGATGGGAAATACACAGGGAATCTGGATCCTGTATGGTGCTTTGTTGACTTTGAATTTTTAAATGCTAATGTACAGAAAATAATAGCTGCTGACAGACATTGGATTGTGGAAACTGCTAAATTAAACCAACCTATACATTTTAAAGATGTCTTAACTTCAAAATGGAAGTCAGAAAATATGTTGCATTGGGTGAGAGATTATGCCTTTGTTTCCACAGGAAACAAAAAGTTATAGTTCTCTCCAAAATTAATGAAGATCAGATTTGATTGGGGGAGACCTCCTGAAAATATTGGCTACAGACTTAAAAAAGGAAACCAAGAAAGACTACAGGACAGGTGATGTATATACTGATCCCTCTACTATGGGAATAGCTCTGAGACTAGATGAGACATGATAAATCTTGTTGGCTACAGAGCCCTCATGACTTATTATTTATTACATGTCATCCTTTCATATGGCATGGGTAGAGGTTTGGTTATATAGGTCAAACAAACTTACAAAGTTAACAGATGCCTTTTACCTGCTCAAACATAAAAAAAAAATCACCTTTAACTAACTTGTACACACCACACATTCCATACTTGTGTTAATGCAGATATATATGTTACCTTTAAAAGTTTGTGTGTTTTCAGAACAAAGGAACCAGACACCAATGAAGACAAGTAGCCCAGGTGATCCAGCCTCTCAGAATGCCTATGTTGCAATTTCCTCAAAATTCTGCATCCAGAACAATTTCAAGGCTGCTGGCTGAGATGGTCCAGCCTCACAGACTCTCCAGCCAGGATTTCAGATGGACTGTATACTTTCCCATCACACAGAGACTAAACAAAAAATAATACAGTTAACTCTCCTGGGACTTGGCCATTGTCTCAATTTTCTCAGGGTCCCCTGGGGATTCCATCACCCCCAAACAGCAGGAAGTAAATTTTTTTCATTTTTCTTTATCAAGAAATTTTCTACTCACTCCACATACCACCCACAGATCCCTCCTCCTCCCTCCTCCCACCCCCTAGCCCTCTCTCCCAAGCTACCCCGCATCCCCACATCCCCCAAATCAAGGTCTCCCATGGGGAGTCAGCAGAGCCCAGCACACTGAGCCTAGGCAGGTCCAAGCCCCTTCCCACTGTACCAAGGCTGTGCAAGGCATCACACCATAGGCACCGGATTCCCAGAAGCCTGCCTATGCACCAAGGACAGATCCCAATCCCCCTGCCTGGGTGCCCCCCAAACAGTTCAAGCCAAACAACCATCTTCCGTATCCAGGATGACCCCACTTTGGTCTGCTGGCAGTGGTCCAGGGGGTGCCTGGACTGGTCTACTCTGGTGACCAGCCTAGCAAATAACCTAGCTGTTATCATAGAGCCTTTGTCCAGTGACTGATGGAGGCAGATACAGAGATCCACGGCCAGGCACTAGGCTGAACTCCAGGAATCCAATTGATGAGAGAGAGGAGAGATACTGCAGGTGAGGGACGTGGAGATCATGATGGGAGGACGTGCAGAGATGACCGGCCACACTAGGGGAAGCCCATGAACTGTGGACGGGTGGCTGTGGAGCCCCCATGGGACTGGACTAGGCCCTCTGGATATGGTTGTTTAGCAGGAAGTAATTTTAAGAACATGATGCCCACATTCCCTAGAGGTGGGGTATATGGTTTTGGGTCATTCAATAGATATTTGTTATCTTTTAGGGGAGTTGGTCACAAGTTGTTATTGGTCATGATCAGAGAGGAAACTAAGCAAAGGAAATTAGATTCAGGGATCTTGTTCTGAAAAGAAAAAGGGGAAATACAGAAATTACAGAATAAAAGGGTAGATTATTGAATCCACTTTCAAGTTAAAAAAGCAACTACTAATCTCAAATATTTTACATTGGTATGGATTTTTGTATATTGATTCAAATTTAAGGTTATTTTTGTTATACTGTATTATATGTTTCTATTTCTCATTTATGATATTATACCTATGCAGCTCATTTTAAAATGTAATATAAAGTTCTAGTCCTTGAAAGGTATTTAGGATAATAAAGATATACAGGTTAATAGTTAGTCATATATAACATTAAACTTATAGTCATATTAGGTATGTTTTAAAGGTCAATCAGAGACATAGTTTAAATACTAGATAGTCTTCAAACAGTTCAGAGACCTACAGACTATAGCATTTTCATGTTTAAATAACATAAGGCTTTTCATGACAGTGAGACTTATCTGCTCCTGGCAGCACCAATTTACTCCAAAATAGGATGATGGACATTGAAGATCCTCCATATGGAGTTTGCTTTCATTTGTGCAAAGTTAGCCACTGGGCAAGAAACTGCCCTTGCCTAGACTCCTGGCAGTATGCTGTTCAAATTGGACAAGCAGGACACAAAATAAAGCGACTGCCAAACCTTGCCAAGACAAGGTAAACAGTCCTTCAAAATGCCTGCTTCACAGACAAGTCTGTCAGATATTCTAGGCCTGTAGGCCTAAGATGGATTCCCCAACATTACAGAGGAACCCTGGGGTGACTGTCCAGGCAGCAAGATGTCTCTGTCATTTCTTAGTTTTAGAAGTTGCTTGCTCTGCACTTCCTGTTTATTCATGTGATATTATATCCTTCTTGGGACTCTGATGGGATTAGAGATTAGATGGTTATAGTTACACTTAGTTATGATAAAAAGTAAGTTAGGTAGAAAACTTTGGACTCACCAAAATCAGATAGATAACAGAGTATTTTCTCTGAAACTGCCAAATACTAATGTACTGGACATTGTGAATGTATTTCTTGTTTAATAATTGTTGTTATTGTATATAGTTTTACTATGTCAGAGTTAAAACATTTCCTTTTATTTAGTCTAAAAGGGGGAAATGTTCATACAGCCATTCCACTGTGCCAATAAAATCACCTTGAATCAAAGGATGGAATCAGCAATTGGCTGGCCAGGATTAGCCATAGATGACCTGGAGGACTGAAGAGGCCTGCTAGAGAGGAGAGGAAGAGAGAAGAATGTACTTCCAGGGCTGGTGGTTTGCGTAAAAAAAAAAAAAAAAAAAAAAAAAAAAAAACGTGGAGAGAGGGTCAGCCAATCAGAGAGGATCAGCCAGTCGACTCTCTGCTGTCCTTGGATTTATCAGGTCTTTATCTCAATTTCTGACTCACTAATTTTTAATTACACTGGAACAATTTAGATGTTTGTTACATCCACGCAATAAGGCAGTCATGGGAGCACAATGTAATCCCAAGCTGGGGAGGCAAGCACAGGAGGATCCCTGGGGCTCACGGACCAGCCAAGTCTAACTAAGTGGATGAGCTCAGGTTCAGTGAAAGACCATATCTTAAAAATCAAAGTGAACACAGTAGAGGTGGACATCCAGCATTGGTCTCTGACATAAACAGAGAGGGAGAGAGAGAGAAACACATGGGGTGAATAAATATTCCGTGAGACCCTTCTTTTAACTGCCTATCAGTACCATGGTAATTTGGAACCATTTAGAAGCCAGGAAACCCAGGTCTGCACAACTCAGCCACAAGGATGTAGTGTAGAGTGAAGAGCAGACCCTCTCCAGCAAAGCAGCCCCTTGACAAAGCATGCTTTGGCATATTTTGTAAACAGGCTGTGGTCCTAGTTCTGAAAACGCATGGTTCCTTTTGAACGATGCCTTTTTGAGAAATTTCCTGTGTGGTTGATTTTTTTATGACTGCCATGTGTCATGCATTGTCTTACCATTGACTTACCATTAGTTATTTCATGTTGTTGGGCCCTCACAATAACCAGGTATGGGATAAATTCACTTCTTTTTATTTTTATTATTTATTTATTTATTTATCCATTTAGGTTTTTCAAGACAGGGTTTCTCTGTGTGGCCCTGGCTGTCCTGGAACTCGCTCTGGAGACTAGGCTGACCTCAAACTCCGAAATCTGACTGCCTCTGGAATTCACTTTCCTATACAGATCATCAGCTGCATGCATACAGTGGAGTCAAAGAACTGAATTAGCACCATCCCACCATGGATGCCACGGAGGCCAGGATAGAGCCCCACGTTCTGACCTCGAAGCCTGCTCACTTTCCTCCTTTTCTAGAATAAAGATGCTGCCATTCTTCACAATGCCTTGAAAGATCTGGTCACTCTCAAAGGGCATGGGCAAGGCTTACACTCCTCGCCTAAAAATAAAACTTAGTTACACTACTTTATAGTCATAGATTTTTACCAAAAACAACAAAATGATGGTGATGATTCATCTCCACTATGCCCACCAGATGCAAGGCCAGATGATGTTTGACTGTATCTAAAAGTCAGATTCAATTCATCCCCAAAGAACTGAGGATATTAAAAGTAAGTTTTGAAAGATTAACTCTGAAAAAAAGAACTCTCAAAAACAACATCTGTAATGTGGACACCCTGCTTCTCATTGTGATGCCTTTTGGACCAACCACGCTTCTCCCACTCCAGAACCCCCAGCCTCCAAAAGAGGCCTGCTTCCTAGTTACAAGAGGGGGAAAAAATGGAAACAATCTAAATCTCTAAAAATAGGGCAATGAGTGCGTCCACATGTCTGTGCGCCACTCACCCCACCCTGCTCTAGCCTTCTCAGATGGAAACCTATGTGGAGCTGCTTCTGGCTCCCGGATGCACCTGTTTTGTGCACCAGGCCTGTGTCATGCCAATCCTTCAGAAGGTAACTGCACATGGATGAAAGGGTGAGGTTCTTCTTCCTTCCTGGAGCTTGACGCTATGTAGATATATCATATATCTTTCGTTACTATTTCACAAGAAGAGGAACTGGGGATGATGAACATGTTTTGTTCCCTCATCCATGAGAGCAGAAAATTATCTCCAGGATCATCTATGGGAAAGGAAGAAAACAGATACCCACCCACGCCCCCACCCCTCTCATCCCCCACTCTATGCCCCCCACACTGGCTTCCCCTCCTCTCTCTCTCTCTCTCTCTC
>CABHPR010134003.1:28074-49586 GCA_902168415.1 Peromyscus melanophrys
CTTCCCCTCCTCTCTCTCTCTCTCTCTCTCTCTCTCTCTCTCTCTCTCTCTCTCTCTCTCTCTCTCTCCCCCTTGAATGTCAAACAATCGCTGGATCCCTTTGGCAGACATCAAGCATCTTTTTCTTAAAAAGCTATCCAAAAAATAATGAGTATTATAAGACCTCCTTCACAGGCATGTAATTGGCTAACACTAAAAGTGCTAAGAGACACGGCGTTTTTTGCTGGTTCACATCTAAAATTTAGACAATCAGCCATGAATGCCTCAGGCCGATCGCATGCTGAGAGAAGCAATAATATGTCTGGCCAGATTTCCCTGCCAACTGGAAGGCCCAGGTTTGGGAGCAGATGTGCGGTGGAGGTGATACATTTGGTTTTCAGTGGGGAGGGTCTGTAGGTCTCATCTGTCTTCTGGACCCCTACTGGTCAGCTCCAAGTGCGGTGCTCCTACCAGCTGCTTAAGGACCTGCTCTTATGTGAGGCATCCCGGCATGGGGGAAAGAAATGTACCCTGAGGAGGCAGCAGCCCCCCAAGCATCCTGTGACCCAGTGACAATGCCAACCCTCTTCTTAACGTAGTCGAAGTCTGATGGCATCGCTCAAGGTGGTAATGGCCTCGTCCTCCTTCCCACTCCTTCCCCAAGCTCAGCTCTGCCTCTTGTATACAGAATCAGCCTACAGATCACATGTCCGCTAGAAGCCACAGATGACCAACTGTAAAATCAATAACCATGGTTGCTGCTGCTGCTGCAGCGGGCGACCCTGAGCTTATCAGCAGCATCGTGATAAGTACCTATTTGCCTGACATCTCCTAAATCAATAACTTTGTTATTGTTTGCATTATCTGACTATAAGTTTGGTCAATAATATACCCAGCTAATGGATAACATGAGCTTGGATTGCAGTTCTTTCTTTCTCTTTCTTTTTATAATTTAACTCTCCCTTTGCCGGTAGAAGGACTCACTAAGTGACCCTTACAGGCCCTGTGTCTGCCTTTGCTGAGTTTTAACAAAACCCTTCTAAGATAGGGGCTGTCTTGAGTCAAGGAAATTAATGTTGCCCAGGTCTAAACCAAATTGAATAAACTCTGCCTCTCTTTGCCATTACTTTTATTAGGTTTCCACAAGGATGGCAGATGGGTCTGTGTGTGTGTGTGTGTGTGTGTGTGTGTGTGTGTGTGTGTGTGTGCGCGCGCGCGCGCACGCAAATTTCTTTTAATGTACTCAAAATGTACTTGCTAGTTGGGTGGATCTAAATGCATACAGTTTAAAAAAATACCTACTAAAAAAATGTATATGAGGACCAGTGAGGTGGCTCAGGAAGGTAACAGTGCTTGCTGCCGAGCCTGACTGCCTGAGTTCAATCCCAAAACCCACACAGTAAATAGAAAGAGGAGAAATTGCTCCTTCAAGTTATCCTCTCTCTCTCTCTCTCTCTCTCTCTCTCTCTCTCACACACACACACACACACACACACACACACACACACACACATACATAAATAAATAAATAAATAAATAAATAAATAATAAATAAATAAATGTAATTCAATTTTTTTTAAGGAAAGTATATAAGTCTAATGATGGAATTTTGAAGTCCTCTACATTATTAGCCTAAAATATGTGTACGATAACACCAGGATGGAAATAAACATTTTTAAAGTATGTAATGCGTCAGCTCCCTGTACCTATCAGAAGGACCCTGCACGGTCTGATGGCACACAAATATGTGGCCCATGGGGTGCAGGTGGCACCGCCTAGCCACTCACCTTTCTCAGGACCACACACAGGGTTCTTGTACCCTATAAAGTCCAAAAAGGTCATAGCTAATACTTTTTCTCAAAGAAAGGAAATAAAACCTGGGTGTAACAACAGTGTGTGATGCACAGAAGGCTTTGATTTTCCTGTCGCATTAAAAATATTTACTGGTTTCTCGGCGCGGCCTCAGCGGCAAGCCCGAATACTGAGGGAATAAACAAACGACTCGCTTCCCAGAACAAGCCCGGGAGAACCGTTGCATTTCATCCATCTACCCTTTGCTGCTTTTTTTTTAATTGAGTCTAATAAGTTATTCATATATAATGGCATTGGTAATTGGGAATAAATATATGGATCACAGGAAGAATGTCGCTGTGGCTGTGTTGTTTACATAAATTAACTTTAAACGCGTGCTACTGGATTTTCCAATTGTGGAGGGCCGCATCCTAGTTCATGAGCTTGGGGTGCCCCAGACAAGTGCGGACAAATCTGATATTTGACCTTTGCCCGCTGAGATAACTAAGACAGCGAGGTGGCTGGCTGAGTACCACCTCAGTCAGAGGCCTCATTCACCTCCACCCTGCACTGGGATGTGAAGTCCCGCCCCCTAGCCCTGCCCCACAGACCCCCCAGAACATACCTTTCCGCTCTCTGCGGGCTCACTTCTAATCCCTAATCTGCTCAGATGTTCGCAGTTCATTAGAGACGGCGTAGCGATAAAGTAAACTGCTTGGGGGATGCTATTAGGTGGATATTGGAGTCCGGACAGCAACTGCTGGGACTTCCGGGTTCCTGTGTCCTGGATAAAGGAATTGGACCAGGGACATGAGGATAGAGATAGAAATCAAGATAGTTTATCAAGGAAGAAAAGAACTTCAAGGAATGGAAGTGGGCCAAAGCTGGAGTAAGATCGGAGCTCAGTGAGGCCTGCACAGAGATGGCTGGAACATGTGATGTGTACTACATGCACATGTCCTGTGCTCTGTGAATGTGTCAGCATGGGGGGGGGGGGGTTCTCCTCTCCCTCCCTCTCTCTCTCTCTCCCTCTCCCACTCTCCCTCCCTCTCTCTTTCTCCTTCCCTCTCTTCCTCCCTCCCTCTCTTTCCCTCCTCCCCTCCCTCTCTCTCCCCCCTCCCCTCTCCCCACTCTGCCCCCTCCTTCTCTCCTTCCTCTCTCTCCCTCCCTCTCTCCTTCCCTTTCTCTCCCTTTCTCTCTCTTCCTCCCTCTCTCTCTCCCTCCTTCCCTCTCTCTCTCTCCCCCCTCCCCTCTCCCCACTGTCCCCCTCTTTCTCTCCTTCCTCTCTCTCCCCTCCCTCACCTCTTCCCTCCTCCTCTCTCCTCCGTGGAGCCTCTCTCTCTTCCTAACAGGGAGATATGGTGATATTTTTCTTTTGTACCAAAATGTTAATTGTATGTTAATAAATAAAGTTGCCTGGGGGTCAGAGCTATTAGCAAGCCATAGGAAAGCAGGGCAGTGGTGGTATACGCTTGTGATCACAGCATTTGGTAGACAGAGCTAGGTAAGTCTCTGTGTGTTCAGGGATACAGCCAGCATTGGATACACATGCCTTTAATCTCAATACCAACCACAGAACACCTGGAGGTCTATACAAACAGGCCGTGATGAGGCAGTCCTGTGGTTGGGTTTACAACCAATGAGAAGGCAGAACAGAGACTATATAAAGACTTTAACACAGGAAGTAGCGGCTCCTTCGGAGAGGTAGGACCACTGCAGGAGGAAGGGTAAGGTTTTAGCTCTTAGCTCTGACCTCTTGGCTTTCTTCTTTGCATTGGTTCTGTGTTTCTTATTTATAAGACGGTTGGTTACATCTACAGGGAGAGGCAAATTTTTGGCCTCCTAGTCCTTCGGGGCCCCTTTAATTTGTAAGGGGAAGGACACAGAAGAACAATGAAAACCTAGAAAGTTCCAGAAATGGGGGAAAATGAAGACATGCTGGCCCCAAAACTCACCAACACACACACACACACACACACACACACACACACACACACACACACACACACACACTCATATACACATGCTGTGACTTGTCTAAGTTAAGAATGGATCTAGCTAACAAAGAGATCTAAAGGGCTAATGGCATTGGTATGGGTGCACTTTGGGATATAGCATCACAGAAAATTGAGTGAAAAGTGAGTGTGGTCCCAATATTATGGACATGGGGGGTGGGTGATGATTCAGAGGCCTGGAGTCCTTTGTTCCACGTGGTGACATCCACGGGACCATGTGCCCTAGACTGAGCCACACAGTCATTCCTGCAGTCCCAAGGCCTGTGGAGACCAGCCGGACTGAGCTGTTAAAGCTGCTTCTCAGTTTGCTTGACCCAAAATTTAGCCAGGCTCACACCTCCAGGGACACCATTTTCACATTTATGTTCCGCCAGCTTTCCTCCTGTGACCTGATCCTATCTTTACATTTGAGAGGGTTGGAGAGAGAAGAGTGACATGAAATAGCAGTTGACAGGGACGAGGCTCGCACAATGACAGACCCACTGGTGTGTGAGAAGCCTCCTTGCCCAGCAGGTGGAGGGCCGGGAGGCCAGGTCCGCTGGGTAGCCTGTTCCCCTTTCATCCTGGGTCCCCATGTTTTCTTTGATGACAGACTCTTCCTGACTGGTGTGCTGTCCAAGAGCCTAGATCCTAACTGGGTAGCCTCGCTCATGAATTAGGAGCTGTTGGTGAAAGGTTTACCCTTTGCACCCAGTTCTGGTAGAGGACCCATTGAAACCTCCCCAGTCCCTTCAGATGACAAGAATCTTTAGAAGTGAGATGTCCTTAGAAAGCTGGTCCGGAGCCCTGTCATCGGACATAGAAATGTGGCCTCTCTGGCTGTCTTCCTCTGGCTTTTGTGCACAGAAATAAACTGGAAGGTCAGAACCCTTCCGTGTCCGCAGTCTAGATGGGATTTCTCTCCTTATAATGGGGCTGGGAGCTGGCTGCTCTGAGCACATTTGCATTACCCCTACTAACACGTTCTCGAGGTTCTCTGGCTGCTGCCATGCTACGTGAACCAGGTCAAGTCTGGGAGGGAGAGGGGGCTTTTCCTTCCTGTGACCTCAGGACTGATTTAATTAAGCATCTCCTCCAGCCCCAATTTATAGTCTGCAAAGTGTCCTCGCAGAGGCCTTCGATGTGCCCTGCCTCTCAATGAACAGATAAGCAGCGGCAGCAGGGCGGTGCCACCCTGAGCATCTGCTGCCACCGCTAGATCACTTCCTACAAACGCAGCTTCTGCGGCCCTCTGCAGCCTCGGTTGGCAACTCCGAGATGGGTGAGAGCCTCGAAGTTCCCCTGGCTCCCACAGGATCAAAGCTTTCTCCCTACTCCCTAGATTCCCGCGATCAGGAGGAAACAAATTTGAAACGCTTTTTCAGACATCGCGATTTCTTTTCTAGACTGAAAATGAAAATAAGAAAAGCCTTCACACATCTGGATGGGACAACTGAGGAAGGGAAGGATGAAAAAGAGAAAGGATGTCTCCGTGGGACCGTCCCCAGGGGCTCTCCCATCAGGCTGCAGCTGTCCCTCGCAGCTTAACAGCCTTGCCCTTACAACCTGCCACCTAGGAATGAATGAAACCAAACGTCCCATAGGATATGTCCTCTCTCGGCCTCTTAAAGGCTTCTCCCTCAAGATGAAATCTGACTAAAGAAACAAATCAGATTAAAATGTGGTGCTAAGGGCTTTGCATCGCTTAGATAAAGGAATCTAGAGTTGTTAGGACCAGGAGCAATCACAATTGTGTTATGCAACTTGCAGGGGGGAGAAATCAGATGGCTTCTTCCCACAGCTGTTCTTGCTGGCCACCGTGCAGGCTTTATTGTCCTCAGATGCAAATCGGGAAGAGACAGTGGGAAGTGGGGAGACAGAAGGAGCAGCCACAAACTGGTCCAGGGACCAGACAAGTAATGTGAGTAATGAGGCTGGCAGTACGGACTTTTATATAAATTATCCAGATTTTTAAATGTCTCTCTCTCTCTCAATAAAAATAAAAAATAAATGTTCCTACAATGTTTATATTGTGTACCTTCTAGGCACCAGGCACTTTATAATTCCATTATGAAACATATGAAGTGGATGTTCCTAGTGAGGAACAGCGAAGAAGCACCTGCCATGCCTACCTGCAGCAGAGAACCATCTGCATTCTGCAGGGCCTTCCTGTTTGCACTGTCCCTCCCTGCACTAGATGGCCTAACTCACCTGGGGAGACCGCTCAGTCAGTCTGGAAAGTGCTGGCCAGAGAGGCAAGCGTGAGTGCCTGAGTTCAAACCCCAGAACCCACGTCAAAAAGCAGGGGCCTGGCTTATAGTCCCCATGCTGGGGAGGAGGAGACAAATGGATCCCTGGAGCTCACTGACCAGCAGCCAGCCTAAGAGATGAGCTCAACACCAGTGAGATACTTGTCACAGACAGACAGACAGACAGACAGACAGACAGACAGACAAAAATGCCAAGGTAGGAAATGTCAACCACCACCCAAGATTGACCTCCATATGCACAGCACAGGCGCACATGCCTGCCTGTTCATACACTAAAGAAAGCTAGATGGTTGCCTCGGAGCTTTATAACGCACCACAGAAGCCAACACTGGCTACAGCTAACATGGATGGATCAGAAAAGAGCATGGTCAGATTTTTCAAAGCAAATCATAAAGCTCCAGAAACTGAGTGTCAAATGAGAGGCTTGCTGGGGAAGAGAGAGAGAAACGGTGGGGAGGAAGATAAATGTTATTATTAGACAGAATTAGCCTTGTCCTAATGGCTAGAAAGACCTAGAGACCTAAGTGTTTTATTGAAAAGAATGCACATTTAAGCATTAAATAATGCTGCTGCTACTGCTGCTATTATTTTTCCACGTGTCTGAAACCAAATGGTGGATGAGCCTTACAACTTTGGCATTTGCTTGCAATTCAGATTTATGTAGACAATGCTGCCCTCTGGTGGTCAATTTTATAATAGCATAACTTTGTCTAAAATCTCCTTTTCCAAAAAGTCCTTTGTAGAATATTGCATCCATTTCGTGTAGCATATGTACATAAAGGAAAATATTCACATACACAATGTCCTTTTTCACATTTTAATATCTAACTTTGGTTTAGGCTTTACAATTTTTATATAGGTCTTAATGGATGTCAGAAGAAATTACTGGATATTAAATTATGGGCATTACAGGGCTTCTGAACTTTCAAGATGACTCAGTTCTTTAGGAGGAAGAAGTGTTTTTCCCATGGTGACAATCTCAGAAGAATTCTAAATGCACAGGATCTGGCAGAAATTACTATTGTCTTCCATTCAACGGAGGAATGTTTGTCACATGTGAAGTAAACAAGAGATAGGTTCATTAACTTTTAGGTAAAAGTAATGGTCGGTGGTTGTTGATTAAAAAACAACTCACCCCTGACTTCTTAAAGGGACAGACCTCTTAGGATTTCAGCAAGTCAGGGAAGTTGCTGTGGCTCAGGACATGGTTGTATTTTTAAACAGTGGAAAAGGAGTCACGTGGGAGGTTTATTGAGGGGAGGGGAGAGAAGGAAGAGAAAGAGACAGGGGGTGGGCAAGGCCCATCTTTTATAAGGCAACCTAGCGAATGCACAGGGGGTGCTCTTAGTGGCTACAGATGAAGGCACATCCTGTCAGGACCCTAAAGGCAGGCCAGTACTGATGCCTAAATGTTAACATTCCTCCCTCTTATTATAAAAAGATGAGGCGTTAGAAAGGGCTAGCAGGTGAGGTGGGGATGAAGGCTCCACGTTCTAAAGACTGCTTCCTGCTGGCCTGGGGTGGGGGGCAGTGATCATCTTTTGGGGATCTGAGAAAACTAGGGTTCTGGCCATGTCCTGGGGTAGCTGGTTGTTTCACTTCACTCTCCAGGCTCTGTGGGACTGTCCGGCACCACTTGGACCTGGCAAGATGTTGTTCGAGGTGGATCCAAGTTGACTCCTGGAGCTCATAAGAAATCATGATGAGGTCACCAGCTGAGATGGAGGAGAATCATGTGGTTGCTGTTTAACACATGTTTTTCTAAACAATAATTACATACACAGAGTTGAATCCAAGTTACATACACATACACGCAGAATTAAACCCAGCTTACATTTACACATATAGAGTTAAATCCAAATCCCATATGTACACTCACACATATATATTAAACAGGAGTTGAATAAATTAAAAGAAAGGGGGAAACTGGTGTGCGCTGAGCCAGACGAAGCTGGCTTCTCCATCTCTAACTCGCCTTGCACATTGCAGCAAACAGATAGGACATTTAGAGAGAGAGAGTAGACAGACAGAAGCAAGTCTTTGAGCAAAGAAAAAGCAAGTGGAGAATTCTTTCTCAGTTCTCCGACTGCCTGGTCCAAGGAACACCGAGGCCAGTCTCACATCCAGGGGGAACGGTCAGAGGCAGGTGGCCCCACCAGAGACCCAATTGTTGGTACTGAATGGAAGGCAGAGCTGCGGGTGAATCAGAAAGTAGATTTGTTACAGGTGGAAGAGAGCAGATCAGTTGCGGGTGGAGCAGACAGATAAGGTCCTAGGTGAAGTGGGTACCTCTGGTGGGCCCTGCCAAGGTATGCCACTGAGCAAACACGCCACACACAACAGAGTTAGTGCAAGAGGTTTATTGGGAGAGGGACAGCTGAAGAGTGAAGAGTGGCCGCATCAGAGTGGGAACTTGAGAGAGGTAGGCAGATAAGATGAAGAGAAGCGAGAGAGAAAAGACAAGGCAAGAGAGGGAGGCAAAGAGCAGGAGCGCTGCCTGGAGGGCACTTTTAAAGGGTGCACATGCTGTGGAAAAGGACCTGGAGACAGGTGATGGTGTAACTGCTTTGGAAGAGGCTGGGCAGGGTACATGCAGCTTAACAGGAGGCACAGTGGCAGGCTTCGTAGCTAGCAGGAGCTGAGTAGAGCAGGAAGAAAGAACAGAGAGAAGGGTGGAAGAAGCTTGAAAACAGGGCACCCCCTTCCATCTACTGGATCGCTGGCAGAAGTTGAAAAGGTCCCGTGAAATACCAGGATATGGGGTGCTGGTAAGTGACCATTTGCATTGACATCTAAGGGGTATTGGGGCAAAGGCAGATAAGTTTAGCCCTTAAGTCGGGTGGTAGGTATGGTGGTAGGCACATTTTTCATGAGTGAGGTAGAGAAAATCCAAGGGCTGGACTCTCTAGCGTCCCAGAAATTCATCGAGGACTGATGAGGAGGCACAGGCTGCTCAGTGGATTGCCATCCAAAAAACTAGGGGGCGATGGGCTAAGATCCCGAGGGAGACACAGTTGCCTGGTACCAGGACTTCTAGAAAAGCAAGAAGACGAGGACTGTGCTCTCGAGAAACGAAGCCTCACTTTTGGGAAATGGCCAGAAGTGAAGGGGGGAAGGTGTTTACCAGTCATCAGTGTTGGATGGAGAGCCCCAGTGATCCATTAGGAGGGGAAAGTAGGGCTGTCACGGGTGGACTGGGTTCCAGGGTCCCGACATGTCTCAGACTGCTGGGAGAGCCTGTCCGAGTCTCAGCACCAAATGTTTTTTTTAAAAAGGCGGGAAGGAGTCACACCATACAACAGGGGCCACGTGGTAGGTTTATTGAGAGGAGGAGAGGGAAGGGGAGAGGAGGGGATAGACTGGTCCCTGGGAATGAGAGCAAAGGAAGAGAAAGAGGTAGGAGGTGGGCAAGATCCACCTTTTATAAAGAAATGTAGCGAATGTGCACAGGGGGGTGCCCTTAGTGGCTACAGCTGAGGATACATCCTGTCTGGACCCTAAAGGCAGGCCAGTACAGATGCCTAAATGCTAACAGACACTACATTGCTTAGACCTGAGGGACAGCACTGGCGCTGCTGGGCAGGTCCAGAGAGGGCGGCCTGTGTGGGAACTGTGGTGTAGCAGAAGGGAGACATTAGCCCTGGAGGACTGAGAGGGCTGCTGCAGAAACAATGTTGGGGAGTATTCCGTAACTCCAAGGGAGTACCGTCAGCTTCCCGGTACTTGAAGAATATTTCGGTTGAAAAGGAAAACCCCACCACCTACATCAGTGGTGGACCTCTCAATCTGAAACTCCCTGGAGACCAAATCTCAATGTGCCAAGGGTAGACTGGAGCCTAGCAGGCACAATTCACTCACAAGCATTACTAATGTGGTCTATGCTGGAGTTTTTAAAGTTAACACTTTACATAAAAAATCCTGGTTTGGGTTTTCAGTAAAAGAGAGGACAAGACTGAGGTAGGTATTTTTTCACCCACTGGGCTGAAGAGGGGCAGCCCCTGGAAGTAGAAGATGGCCTCCGTGGTTTGACACAATCCCACCACTCCCTAACATGCACCCATCAATCTCTCTTATTTTAACAGATGTCTGTGTTTTGTAGGCATTTAAGTTGATGCCCTCTGCTCTGTCTCTAAGAATTGTGATATGTGTATTTGTTCAACAGCCCCAGACTTCGGAAGTCTTAAAGGCATGGGAGTTTACAAACACTCACTCTGACGTTCCGTTTCATTCCCCCTCCCACTCTCCATCTTCTCCTTTCGTTCATGGAACTACCCAGAAGGGTTTGACGCCTTTTTAAAATTACTAGTTATCTCCAAAGCACTGAAGGTTTGGGGAAAAGGGCCTTCATGAAGATGTCTATTTGAAATAGTGAAGCCAGGCAAGCTTAACTAGGAAAAGCTACATCGAGATGAGCTAGCAAAACACCTAAGGTCTTATTCAACCCTTTTCCTTTGATGAACTGTCATGCTAAGTCACCCACTGAAACCCTCTTTGCCTTTTGATACTCATCAGTGGAGGTAATAACAGTTACTCCTCCTTCCTCAGGGGGATCCTGAAAAGTAACTGTAAATCAGAACACATCTGCTCAGTGTCCCTAGTCCACAGAAGGCATTGGACCTATAAGGACCAAGACAGCATCACTACAAGGCAGCATTCCATCTACAGTGAACTACAGCCCAAATCCAAGGAGACTTGACTGAAAATGAGGAAGGAAGATCAAAAGTTCAAGGTGATCCTTGGCCTTATAGAGTTTGAGGGCTACACGAGACCTTGTCTTAAAACCCCAAAGGAAAGGATAAATGGGAGAAGGAAAAGAAGGAGGCGGGGGTGATGATGATCCCAGCAGCTGCTGTTATGAGCACCTTTGGAAAACATGCATTGAAATATTAGTGTTAGCAGTAACTTAGTCAGTGTTCTGTTGCTGTGTAGAGGCACCAAGGCAACTCTTACAAAAGAAAGCATTTAAGTGGAGGCTTGCTTACAGTTTTAGAGGGTTGGTCCATGGTCATCATGGCTGGAAGCAGACAGGCATGAGGCTAGAGAAGTAGCTGATTTACATCCTGATCCCGCCGGCAAGCAGGCAGAGAGACACTTTTGAAACCTCTAGGCCCACCCCAGTAACACCTCTCCTCCAACAAGGCCGCACCTCCTAATCCTTACCAAACAGTTCCACTCACTGGGGACCAAGCTTTCAAATAGATGAACATATAGGAGCCATTCTAATTCAAACCACCACAAGTTGTATTGAAACAATGGGATTCAGGGCGATTCTTCTATCTGATCCTACCTACTTTTGTCTAACTTTTCCCATGGTGAACATGTCTTGGCTGCATAATAAAAATTATAACAGATAATAATTTTGAAAAAGACAGACACTGATAGAAAAGAACCTTTGACATTTCTGACCTTTCCGGGTTGAATAATTACTAGTTGCTGCAGCAGCCATTTCTTCTAAATTTCTGTTTTTACACCTAGATTTATATATGCATGCATTTGGAGTTCAGGAGAGGCCATGAGGGCTTCTTGTGAGAGGCATACTCCCTGTGCCTAAAGACAAGGAGCATGGTATTTCTGGACAGAAAAAAAAGATCCAACCCTCCCCATTCTATTTTGTTTCATTTCTTCTTTCTTTCTTTCTTTTTATGGTGGTGATTTTGTTTTACTTTTTTTGTTTGTTTGGCTGGTTGGTTGTTGTTTTGTTTGTTTTTGCTGTTGTTATTTTGGTATTGGTTGTTGTTGTTGTGTTACTTTTGCAGGGCAGAGAAAAGGCTTTGCACATGCTAGGCAAACAATCTACTCAAGCGACCACTTAGCGACATCCCCAGAATTTTCTTTTTTTCTTTCTTGTTTTTGAGGCACTATGGCTGATCTATAATGCACTATGGCTGATGTATAATACTCCGTGGCTGATGTATAATACTCTGTGGCTGATCTATAATGCACTATCATGGTCCAGGCTCGCCTCAAGCACATTTCAGTCTGTTGGGGTTTGCAAGAAGCCCTATAAAAGACCACCAGTCATGTATACAATCAGCAAGATATGGGAGCCCACAGTGATTCCAGCTTGTGACTTGATTCCATATTGACTTAAGATCAGAGAGTTCAAGCTTAGTTTTACTCCTTAAGGCTGATTGGCCAATGGCGTGGTTACTAGATGTTTTGCTCCTCAAGGCCAAATAACAGGATGATTGGCCAATGGTGGGGTTACTAGATGTTTTGAGAATTAAGGAGGTATTTACGCCTGTTTGTTCCCTGGTAGGGAAGTCTTTTGCCCCCCTTGCCTTGGGTATAAAAAGGTTATGATAAATAAATTCAGGGCTGCTGCAGTAGTCACTGAGAGACCTCCCAATTCTATCTTCTGTCTCTTATCTCTTTCTTAATCCTCACTCCCCTATTCAGGTACTATTCGATTTGTCAGCTGGTCCCGACAGCAAGAACATTTAATTTTAAAAAATTCCAGCATGCTGGGGTCACACTATCTAACAAAGTGACAAATGGTGACTACGAAAGAAGCTTGTAGGCTCCTTTTAAGCAGGATTAGGGGAATTCCAGTTGTGGTTAAGTATACTTTGAAGTGATTGGGTATAGACCCTTACTGATACAGGAATCATTTTATGATTGGCTCACGACATCTGATCAGCAACTATGGTTGCAGTGTCAGGAGTCTGTCTTCTGTGTCAGGGGTCTGTATGACTGAAAATAGCAAGGACAGTACCTGCTTGTGGTAGGGTAGGACCCTGATTAGCCAGGCTACCAGACTGGACATACTTCCTGAGGGTCAGATTGAAGCCAGACGTGAGTCAACATAGGATGGTGGGGTAATACAGGGCAGAGGTCTTAGCAAACTGGCCCTTGGGAACAAAAAACAAAAAACAACTGGCCCTGTTAGGGTCAGTCCTGTTACAAGAGGGGACAGCCGCTTCACAGCCCTTCTCTTTCTGCTTCCAGAGCACTAGGATTGTAACCATTTTCCCCTATATCTAGCTTGTTTTTGTTTTCCTGTGGTGCTGGGATTGCACCCAAGGCCTCATACACAAGAATCAAGCACTTCTGCCAACTAAGCCATACCCCAAGACCTATTCTGTCCTTTTTATGTTAACTCAAAATATTTTAAACAAAAAGGACAATTTGGATGTCTCAGATCTGCTGAACCAAGTAGATGGATCTCAGGAGCAAGGGCAGTGGTCCTGTGCCCCGAAAGTGTGCCTCCATTTCTTTTTATCAAGTTGAGTTTGATTCTTCTCCAGCCTGGCTTTCCAAGGAACACGCCATGTCTCTTTCTCACCCAGGCTCTCAAACTCCTCTCACTATGGAGGGTTCTCTGTCTCCTACAGCTCATGCACGCTCAACGGTTGATCCTTTAGACACCAACCCACAGCAGGAGGAGATGGTAGGTTTAAACCATATGGCAATTTGGCATTTCACAAAAATGTTAGAGTCATCATAACAGCTATTCCTCTCCAATGAGGCAATTTCCTTCTAAAAATCTTGTAATTTGAACTCTGTGAAAGGTGGAGACCCATCAGGGAAGAGTTGTGAAGAGCTGGATTTCTCACTGTTTACATTTCTCTGTCCTCAGGAAGAGGAGGGAATGAGCTAAACAGTTTGCTGGGAGAAAATAAAACCACATCCACAGCACCAGGCAGGCTGACAAAACACTATTCCCCGGGAATTCAGAGAGAAAACACTCTTGAGAGAGATGTGGACACTCAGCTCTCCAGTCTTGTTAAAAACAGGAAGAAAATTGAAACTCAGATTCTGACACTCACCCCCCTTAAACCCTTCAGCCAGTCAAACTCAGGCTGTAAAAGGCACTCTTGGGTTTGTTTACGGAGGTGGATATTTCCTTTTTGTTTGCGGTTTTCTTTTTAACTTTTTTTTTACATTGACTCAGAGTGTGTTTGTGCGTGTGTGTGCGTACACATGTCTAAGGACACTTGGAGGTCTCAGTTTTCCCCCTCCCCCATGTGGGTTCTGGAGATGGCGCTTCAGTCAACAGGCTCGGCAGCCTGGTGTCTTATTTTTCAAAGTAAGAGAAGTCTTCCAGGCTGCGGGGGATGGCAGCCCACTGAGCCATCCCACCAGCCTGGAAGACTTCTCTTACTTTGAAAAATCCTATTACCCTCCAGATAGAGGAAAAAAATGTGTCAAAACAATGGTGAGTGAAAAAAAAAAAGAGGCACAAGGTGCCTTTGCCTTTACTGTCTCTGAACCAAATCCTTGACATTCATTATTAATGCGTTATGTTCATAATAGATGTTAGAATCCAAATCATTTGCCTGATTATTCCCTTTTTGACCCATGGGTCAGAAAACAGCCTATTTATAATTCTGCTTTGGGAAAACTTTGAAGAAATGAACGCAAAGGTAGCCCCACCACTCCATTAATTAGCAAGCTGAGTTGGGCCTCTGAACCCTGGACCTCACTTTGGATTTAGTGCAGAAGAGAGAGGGAGCTGAGCATTTGAGAGAGGCCTGAGCAGAACACCCGGCAAGCATGTGGTACTGGCCCACACAGTTTAGATACCAGGAAGGGAGTGGGGAGCACATAATGAAAGTCTAATAAAATCCACTTTAAATCACTACAAGGCAAAGTCAAGAGTCCCAAGGAGAGTCCAGACGGAGACACGGTGACAGCTGAAATTAACATCAGCCCTGGTGATCTGTTGCTTACTCTGATTGGCACCCAGCTAAGGAGCCCCTCCCAATGGTTTACAGTATTGAGTTATAGGACTCTTTCTCCCAGCTACCAAATGCATCTGAGCTGCTCCCATAGTCCCTTGGGGTTCTTCTTTGGACCAGAGAAAGGTCTCAAAGCAGACACAGGCAAAAGATGTGTTTAAAGAAGAGTGGTAGAGGGAGAGGAGAAGATGGAAATGAATCACTCAAGAGAGCATGCATATAGAAAGCTAGCCTGCACGTCTTCTCAACGGGGAACAACTGAAAAGCATTATGTCACAGTAGGTCACTTCTACAGAGGGTTTCCTATGTGCCAAGCTCTTTCTAATCACTTTTCAAACATTCACTCCATCTTCACATCAGCCCTGGTATTTACCATTGTCACCAGCCTTACTAGTCAGGCAGAGGGATAGAACCTGTCTCCTTGGCTACATAGTTGGTGAATGACAGACAGACCTGGAAGCTGAACGGGGAATCCAATCTCGGGCCTATGCACCCTCCCCACAGTCCTGTGGCCCTCTCTCGACCAGGCAGCACCTATGTGGAACAGCCATGGCTGTGATGGATCTTAGTGTTAATAGAAAACAGAAAGTATGTAACTGGGCTTCAGGGTAAACCTAGAAGCTGCCTCTGTGTGTGATGGTGAAGAAAGGGAATCCAAAGATGAAAAAATACTCCGAAGAGAAGAGCTTTGGAAAGTCACAAAGGAAACAAAAGAAACATGAAAGATACAGAGAAAAAGAGGGATGAGGAATAGAAGGCAAACACAGCATCAACCACACAGCAGCCTGGTGGGGGATGGTGACTCAGTTTCCTTCCTATTACCATGATAAACACCACAAGCAAAAGTGACTTGGAAGAGGAAAGGACTTTGCTGTGGAATAATCCTTCTGTATGTTGTGAATATGTATTACTCTCATTGGTTAGTTAAAAAAAAATCTTGTTTGGCCTATAGCAAGGCAGGATAAAGTAAGGCAGGACAATCAAACTGGGATGAAGAAGGGCGGAATCAAGAGGGACACCAGCCAGCCTCCGGGGAAGCAAGATGCTAGAGGACAGGTAAAGCCATGAGCCATGTGGCAATACATAGATTAATAGGAATGGGTTCATTTAAATGTAAGAGCTAGTACATTAGTAATAAGCCTGAGCTATTGGATGAGCATTTATATGCACATATAAGCCTCTGTGTATTTATTTGGGACCAGGCAGTTGAGACAGGATAATGCCCATTTACAGGGTTTATTTCAGATTATACTTGATAGTCTACCACTGAGGGAAGTCAGGGCAGGAACCTGGAGGCAGGAAACGAAGCAAAAACCATGGAGGAACACTGCTTACTGACTCGCTTCTCATGGCTTGCTCAGCCTGCTTTCCTATAGAATTTAGGATCACCTGCCCAAGGGTGGTACCTCCCACAGTGACTGGGCCCTCCTGCATCAATCATTCATCAAGAAAATGCCCCACAGGCTTGCCTCCATGGCAGTAGGGTGGAGGCATCTTCTCAATTGAGGTTCCCTTTTCTCTAATGACACTAACTTATGTCTAGTTCACACACACACACACACACACACACACACACACACACACACACTAACAAGCACAGAGTGGAAGCAGAAATTGTTCCTAAGGGTAAGCCAGGAAAGATGCAGGCAGGCCTGCCCTCAGGACAAGCCCATTGCCCTTACAAGTCTCAAACCCGACTGCAGACTGTGGTAGGATACCAGTTCTTCTGGCAGAGCAGTGAGCAGTAGAGAGAAACCCATTATGTCACTCTGTGAGTCAGAGGACAATGACCAGGAACCATACTGAGAGAGAATCTATTGTTTAAAACCAGATTACCCTGGAGTTGAAGATCAGTGAACAACCTCAGGTCAGAAGCCTGAATCTGGCCAGCCACAACTGCTGGGTGAGGGGAGGCCCCAGAAGGCATTAGTGGAGAATGGAAGGGCAGTTGTGCCCAGGCAAAGAAGGGCACAGATGATAACCTCACCATTGGTGTCCAAGGTGACCTCATCAACCAAGAAGAGCCCTAGAGTCTGACACACCTGATTTTTGTTTTGTTTTGTTTTTTGAGACAGGATTTCTCTGTGTAGCTTTGGAGTCTGCCCTGGATCTCGCTCTGTAGACCAGGTTGGCCTCGAACTCATAGAGATCCGCCTGGCTCTGCCTCCCAAGTGCTGGGATTAAAGGCGTGCGCCACCGCCTCCTAGGCTCCAGCAGTCTTCTTGACAGCCATAGCTACATCTCTCCGGCAGAGTGATGAATACTTAGGGGGATCTTAAAAGGACAAGACAGAGCTCCCACCTGAACAGCCATCATTGCTGTGGCTGCTTCCCACAGTCCTGACACCATCAGGAGAAGCCTCCAGCTTGAGAGCAGGTTGTGTGAGCTGGATAGTGTGAGGCTAACAGGACCTTCCTAGTCCCCAGACTGTGAAGCTGAGTGTGGCCTACAGAGACCCCTAGTGCCCAGGAAGGGGCCTGCTAGAGTGAAGACAGCTATGGTAGATTTCAGACACTCGCTGTGGTAGTTTGAATGTAACTGGTCCTCATAATCTCACAGGGAGTGGCACTATCGGGAAGTGTGGTTTTGTTGGAGTGGGCGTGGCCTTCTTGGAGGAAGTGTGTCACTGTGGGTGCAGGCTTTGAGGTTTCCTGTGCTCAGGATACCACCCAGTGTCTCAGTCAACTTCCTGTTGCTGCAAAATACAGGACTCTGCTACTACTCCAGCACCACATCTGTCTGCACGCCGCTATACTCTCCACCATAGTGATAACGGACTGAATTCTGAAACTGTAAGCAAGCCACCCCAACTAAACATTTTCTTTATAAGAGTTGCCATGATCACGATGTCTCTTCACAGCAATAAAAATCCCAACTAAGACACTTGCCTAATACAGGCTCAATACCAGCATGAGCCATAGGAAAGACAAGAGCCCAGGAGTTGGATGACTCTGCTCCCATGAACACTTAACTGGCAGTCTCCAATTTTCTTTTCTTATTATGGTTTTATCAGTGTTTTTACTTTATGGGACTTTTTGAATTGTGTCTTTATTTTTTTTATTCCCTTAATGTATTTTTCCTTACTAAGCAATCTTTTTCTCTCTTCCTTCCTCCTCCTTCTTCATTCCTTCTCCATTTTTATTCTACTCTGCTTTCCGTAGTACTGTCCCTCCATCTTGTCAGGGTTTGTCTGTCTGTCTACCTGTCTGCTCCCTTTGTTATGCTTAATCCTTTAAAATTTTTTATCTCATTTTGTATTGCCCTGCTTGCATTTATCTAATTTTGCTTTTGAACTTTCTCATTATTAGAAGATCCTTTTTCCCCTCAAATTCGTTGCCCTGTTTCCTTCCACAACATTCTCCATCCCTTCTTCCTTTCTTCCACTTACTGAACCTGGCTGTCATCGCTGGCCCTTGCTGGTCCTCGCTGGTCCTCTGTTTCCCCTTCCCATGTCCCCTTCCTTATCTTGTCCAGGTAATGTTTTCATGTTTACTCTAAATAATTTGTAACCTCATGGCACACTCTGCCTTACTGTTTCTATTTTGTGACTTGTAGTTATTGGTGCTTTAACTATTTTGGAGGGTGTTTCTGTAGCTGGTATAGTTTGATGTGATTACAATTATATTGGTTTGTTTTCTCATCACTGTGTATAAATAACTGGGGATTGAGCCCCCAAGAGTAGGCTGGTCAATAACAAATCCCCATATAAAACCAGAAGTGATGATCGAACTAGCATTTGCACAGATTGTATTGCAGAGGCACCAGGAATACAAAAGGGAAGATGGCCCCTCTGTAATATCATAACTCTTCCCAATGACCAAATTCAGAGACGCTGAAACAGGCCAAATGCCAGGTGAAGATTTCAAATGTGGATTAATAAAAATGATCAGCGACTTCAAAGAGGACACAAACATGATGAATTTGACCTAGGATCTGGAAACAAGGGTCAGCAATGGAAAAAATGAGCAATCTGAATGAAAAGGTGGTCAGTGTGGAAGAAAAGCACAATAAGAAGGTGGGGTTTTTGAGAAACGAAAATAGAAATATTGTCAATAAAAAAAAAAACCAAGGTCATTTTTTTTGGGGGGGGGGGTGTTCGAGACAAGGTTTCTCTGTGTAGCTTTGTGCCTTTCCTGGAACTCACTCTGTAGCCCAGGCTGGCCTTGAACTCACAGAGATCTGCCTGCCTCTGCCTGCTGAGTGCTGGGATTAAAGGTATGTGCCACTGCTGTCCAGCTCCCAAGATCATTTTTTAAGTGAAAAATCTGATCAATGGACTCAACCAGACAGAAGAAAGAAAACCGGGGATTGCAGAAAAGGTCAAGGAAATACTACATTCGAATATCAATAAAGAACAATAGACAAGCGTGACTAAAACATCCAAAATGCTGGGATAGCATCCAGAGATCAAACTAAGAATCCACAGGATGGAGGAAAGTGCTGAGATTAAAAACTAAAGACAGGCGGGCGGTGGTGGCGCACGCCTTTAATCCCAGCACTCGGGAGGTGGAGGCAGGCGGATCTCTGTGAGTTCGAGGCCAGCCTGGGCTACCAAGTGAATTCCAGGGAAGGCGCAAAGCTACACAGAGAAACCCTGTCTCAATAAATAAATAAATAAATAAATAAATAAATAAATAAATAAATAAATATCTTTTAAAAAAAAAAGCCAGGCGGTGGTGGCGCACGCCTTTAATCCTGGCACTTTGGAGGTAGAGCCAGGCGGATCTCTGTGAGTTCAAGGCCAGCCTGGTCTACAGAGTGAGTTCCAGGACAGGCACCAAAACTACACACAGAAACCCTGTCTCGAAAAACAAACAAAAACAAAACAAAAATAAATAAATAAACTTTTAGGCTTTTGAGTAGCAGTTCAGCTGAGACCCATTCAGATGAGGACACAAAGGCATCCAGTTTGAGGAAATAGGATCAGCTGAGGAATAGGCAAGGTGAGGTAGCTGTGGCTTGTTCTGTTTCTCTGATCATTCAGCGTTCACCCCAATACCTGGCTCTGGGTTTGTTTTTACTAATAAGACTTTTTAAGATTCATGCTACAAATATGGATCAGATTTGATCAAGGGAGACCTCCTGAATTTTGACAGGTGATATCCATCAACAAAGGTTACTGCTGGTCTTCCCAGGACTTGGTCATTATCTCAAAATTTTCTCAGGGACCCCTGGGGATGCCTTCACCCACAGACAGCAGAAAGCAGTATAGAGAAAACTATGCCCACATTCCCAAGAGTTGGGGGGTGTGGGTGGTCTTTGGTTATTTGGTGGATTATTGATGTTTGTTATAATTTGGGGGAATATAAGAATATAGGATAAAAAGACAACTATTAATCTCAGATATTTTACATTGGCATGGATTTTGGTATAGTGATACAAACTTGAAGTTATTTTTGTTACATGGTATATATGTTTCTATTCTTGTATACTGATACAAAATTAAAGTTATTTTTGTTACAACATATTGTAAATATGTTTCTATTTTTGTTTAATGTATTGTACCTATGCAGTTCATTTAAAATATAAGGTAAAGTTCCAATTTTTGAAAGCTATTATTATAAACTATTTAGGATAATCAAAAAACATAGGTTAGTAGTTAGTCATCTATAACAATCAAATTTATAGATATGTTAGGTATGTTTTCAGGATCATGTATATATTTTAGATAGATGGTCTTCAAATACTTCAAAGACCTATAGAATGTGGCATTTAAAATATTTTGTATTTTTGGTTGCAAGCCTAGCCTTTAATGGCTGAGCCATCTCTCCAGCCCTAAAATATTTTGTTAACATAGGTTTTTTCATGACAATGAAACATATCTGCTCCTGGCAACACAAATTCACTTCAGATGATGGGCATCAAAGAAATTCCTTATGCAGTTTGCTTTCAATGTGGCAAGCCTAGCCATTTGGGCAAGAAACTGCTCTTTCTTGGACTACTTGACAGTATGTTGGATAAACTGGACATTCAGGACCCAGGGGAAAATGACCACTGAACTTTGCCAAAACAGGGCAAGATGATCCTTTAGGTTCCTGCTTCACAGGAGAAACTGCCAGACATTCTGCAGGACACAGAGAAAAGTGATTGACGAAATGGGCAAAATAGCAAAATAGGCAAAATAGCCCTTCAAATTCCCTGCTTCAACAAAAAGAATACCAGAGACTCTAGACCTGTGGCTGAAGACAGATGCCCCAACATTACAGAGGAACTTTGGGTGACTGTCTAGGCAGCCAGATGTCTCTATCATCTCTAGAATTTTGGAAGTTGCTTACAATGCACTTCCTGTTTACTTAGGTAATATTATATCCTTCTGGGGTCTTTGATGGAGTTGAAGACTAGATCATTATAATTATAGTTTTCCTTAGTTATGATAAAAAGTAAATTAGATATAAAACTTTAGACTCACATAGATAGGATAGATAGAATATTTTCTTTGATTTTGACAAATACAAATAGACTAGATAGTGTAACTGTAATTCTTTCTTGGTAACTGCTTTTTTTTTTTTTTTTTTTTTGGTTTTTCGAGACAGGGTTTCTCTGTGTAGCTTTGAGCCTTTCCTGGAACTCACTTGGTAGCCCAAGCTGGCCTCGAACTCACGGAGATCCACCTGCCTCTGCCTCCCGAGTGCTGGGATTAAAGGCGTGCGCCACCACCGCCCAGCCTGGTAACTGTTTTGTTATATGTAATTTTACACTGTTAAAGTTAAAAACCTTCCTTTTTGATAAGACAGAAAAGGGGCAGTGCTGTGGGATGGTCTTTCTGTATGCTGTGAATATGTGTTGCTACCATTGGT
>CABHPR010134005.1:0-41370 GCA_902168415.1 Peromyscus melanophrys
TAACATGGTGCAGTACCAGCGAGTCATGCTTATCTCCCCAGTTCTGGGAAGCAGTATTAAGTGGTATGCCTGAGTTTTTAAGCCCAGGGCTGTGCTCCCAAACCAGCAGGCAGCAACTGGGGGAAGCCTCTTTGTATCATGACCTGGCCCATCAGAGACTCTGGGAGTCCTCCATGTTGCCTCTGAAGCACGCTGCAGCCAGGGGACATGTCTCTGTACAGCAGCCCGCCGTGAGTGATATGAATTAGGAACTTGGCTCCATTTTAGAGCCCTTTTTTAAAAGCTTTCTCGGGTTTTGGGGTGGAAATTCTTGCCCCACATTGGGTGCCACTTATTAAGATCAATCCATGTGAGTCTATTTAATAGGCAATAGGATTTTATTAAGATATAAATTGAGGAAATACACTCACGAATACAGAATGGAGTAGACAGCTGAAGTCATCTTCTGATCTGACTGGGAGTGAATTTACCTTGCAGGCAGGAGCAGGGAGAAGGGGCACCTGACCCTTCTCCCTCTTCTTTTAAGAGGTCATGTACAACAGCAGGAAACACCATCTCCTTCAGGTCCTATAGTCCAAGGTCATGGGCGGAGCAAATACCACTACAGACCCCGCCCCCCAACACCTGCTTTGCTATGACCTAGTCCAGCACACAAAGACTTCTTGTCCACCAGTCAACCTTGCTAAAGAGCCACTTATAGGCCACTTCTGTGTCTATTCTTTCAAGAACATATATTCCTCTCCTTCCTTCTCCCTTATCTTTGTAAATTCAAACTTTTATTAAGATCCAACTGATGTCTTTTTTTCCATTACCCATTAAACTAATCCATCTAACACTGATATCCTCCTTCTCCTCAGTTTCATGGTACAGTAAGAAGGAAGAGAGATACAGTAAGAAAGAAGAGAGAGTAAGGGGAGAAATGAAAGGCAGAATGAGAGGGAAGGAGAGAAGGAAAGAGAATGAGAATGTGCTTTCAGTTTTCTGGTATTAGAAGTAAATGGTATTCCAACACACTCTAGGCAAAGACAAAGTGAAAGACTATGTAAGGCTATATATAGGAGGCAGTAACCTCATCATCCAACATTGGACAAGTCATGATCTCTATGGATATCAGTTTGTTGCCTGGTATTGATAGTTATCAATATAATGATAGAATCAATTTGTTTTTATTTTTTAATTAATGAAATTGGACCTTTATACAACCACACCTACATAGACTCTCTCTCTTCTCTCTCTCTCTCTCTCTCTCTCTCTCTCTCTCTCTCTCTCTCTCTCTCTCCTGTGTGTGTGTGTGTGTGTGTGTGTGTGTGTGTGTGTGTGTGTGTGTTTACAGGTGAGACAATAACCTTGGGTGTCAATCCTCAGGAGCTGTCTTAATTTTTGAGGCAGGGTCTCTTTGGGGCCTGAAGCTCACTAAGTAGGCTCAGCTGGCTGGACAGCTAGCTTCAGAGACTTGCCCATCTCTGCCTTTCCAGCACTGGGATTATGAATGTGTGCCACCATGCCTGACTTTGATATCTTCTGTAGATAGATCTTGGGTTATCATGCTTATGCAGCATGCAGTTTACCAACAAACTGAACTACCTTCCCTGCCTCCCAGTTTTTCTTTAGTGTTATAATATAAGATATTTCTATTGAGTTCCTGTCCCACTGAATGGAGAGAACTATATATCTACATGTGAACACTGATGCAACTTTTTATTTATTCATTTAATTTGTTTGTTTTTGCATCTCGACCACAGATTCCTCTCCCTCCTCTCCTCCCAGTTCCTCCCCTTCCCACCTTCCCTCCCTCCCATCCACTCCTCCTCTTCCATTTCTCTTCAGAAAAGGACAGGCCTCCCATGGATATCAACCCAGCCATGGTATATCAAGCTGCACTGAGACTAAGTACCTCCTTTCCTGTTAAGGCTGGGTGGCAACCCAATAGAAGGAAAGGGCCCGGAAAGCAGGCAACAGAATCAGAGATAGCCTCTGCTCCCACGGTTAGGAGTCCCACAAGAAGACCAGGCTACACAACCGTAACATATGTGCAGAAGGCTTAGGTAATTATTTTCAGATCTTCACCTGACATCCAATCTTGAGAATCACACCTGTGTCCTAAGAGCTTCCAGAACACTAAAGAGTAAGCTGGTTGTGGGGGAAAGGGTACAGCGTGTCTGGTGCTTCTACCCCAGCTATACACAGGAACGCCTTCTGGAGTATTTCACTCTCATTTGGCTTCTGGTTCCTGATTGACAAAGAACACAGCCCACTCTCCAAGCAACATGTCCAAGGGATACTTGGGATGGATTCTCTTGGGTTTGCGGTGCTTGTCTCATCAGCTCAGTGGAATGTGGGGAAAGCAGCACATGACTCTTGATTTCTCCTTCTAGACACTAGGACAACACAGCTGAACTTTCTCCACTGTCTTTATCATGGAACAGCCTCCACTAGTTGGGCAAAGAAAAGATTTCTCTTGCCACACACAGCCCCTGGATTTGTGGTGGATTTTATGCTGTAATCCCAAAAATTTGTATTCTCAACTTTCTTGTTCATACTCCAATTCTTTTTTTTTTCTTTCACAGAATCTTTACTTAAAAAGAGGTAAAATTGGGTCTGATGAATCACATACTTTATATAGGAAGACAAAGCAACAAAATTTATCAGGAAAAAAAAACACATCGCTTAACATACCAACATGTTTGTTAATGACAACCCAAAATAATGTTTTTTTCATTATAAATATTTTTATTTTATAATTAATTTAATTTTGCATATCAGTCACGGATTCCCCCGTCCTCCCTCCTCCCACCCCCCAGCCCTCCCCCTCAACCCACCCCCCACTCCCACCTCCTCCAAGGCAAGGTCTCCCCTGGGGAGTCAGCCCAGATGGTACATTCAGTTGAGGCAGGTCCAATCCTCTCCTCCCTGCACCAAGGCTGAGCAAAGTGTCCCAGCATAGGCCCTAGGTTCCAAAAAGCCAGCTCATGCACCAAGGACAGGTCCCGGTCCCACTGCCCAGAGGGTCTCCTAAACAGTTCAAGTTCATCAACTGTCTCACTTATCCAGAGGGCCTGGTCTAGTTCCATGGGGGCTCCTAAGCCATTGGTTCACAGCTCATGTGTTTCTGCTAGTTTGGCTATTTGTCCCTGTGCTTTTTCCAATCATGGTCTCAATATCTCTTGCTCATATAATCCCTCCTCTCTCTTGCCGATTGGACTCCTGGAGCTCCACCTGGGGTTTGGCCATGGATCTCTGCATCTGCTTCCACCAGTCACTGGATGAGAGTTCTATCATGACAGTTAGGGTGTTCGGCCATCTGATCACCAGAGTAGGCCAGCCATTAAAAGCTAGGCTCACAACCAAAATAATGTTTATATAGCTACTCCATGCATAAAATTCTACCACCACATCAGACTGAGAATAAGATGCTAACACTTGGTATTAACACCAAACATAAGCGTATCCACAAATTTCCCAGTCCTACTCTTTCTCAGTACATAAGCCTAGACTAGATAAGTCCTGATGTCTACACATATCTTTCTAGGATCCTAGCACAAATTCAAAGGCTAATAAATAATTTCTATTGCTAGAAACAACATGACCACTGCAACTCTTATAAAGAAAAACATTTACTAGAGGTGGTAGCTTACAGTTTCAGAGGTTTAGTCCATTATCATCATGGCAGGGAGCATGGTGGTTGGGAGTATGATGATATGCAGGCAGGCATGGTGCTGGAGAAGAAGCTGAGAATTCTACATCTTGATCCAAAGGCAACAAGAAGTAAACTGTGATACTGAGAGTGACTTGAGCATATATGAGCCCTCAAAGCCCACCTCCAACAAAATCACACCTATTCCAACAAAGCCACATCTCCCAGTAAGGCCATTCCCTATGAGCTTATGGGGGCCAAATTACATTCAAACTACCACATTTACCTAACTTTGATCTTGAGCCTTAGTCACAAAAGATTTAGAATGACTGTACAGAGAATGAGTATGTAATAAAATAAAATAGTGTGGGGGGACCGATGATTAAAGAGTCAGACTTAAAATATTTAACCCTTTACAAGTTAATAACCATGCTCATTTTCAATGGCCGCACTTCAAATTCTGCAAACTGAAATACTCTTATCATCTCCTGTGTTAGATTAGCATCTCATGAAACAATGACTGGGTTTGGGGCTCAGGGTCTTACACAGCTGAGATCAAGTCATCAGCCACAGCTAGGTTCTTATATGGAAGTCGGGATCCTCTTCCATGATTATTCACTGTGTTATAATCTATTCATTGTGGCTTGTTAACTTAAGTCATTGGGTTTCTGTTGTTAATACCAGTTTTATTTTGGTTGGCTGGTTTATTTGATAGTTGTTGGTTGGGAATGATCTCCACATCTGTAGTTCTCAGTATGTGGTCCCATCCATGGGCCCTTTCACATTTCACTGTACTGGTCCATTCTTTTTGGAACAGCCCATTCCTTTCTAAGGGCTCATTGACCAAATAATACAACTTGATTTATGATTTATTTAAAGTCATTGACTAATGATCTTAACATATTTTCAGAAAACTTTCATCCATGCAACTAACAATCATCGTAGGAATGATTAGCTCATCACACTCAAAATTACTACTGTTCATATGAAAAGGAGGACACTACTTAGGATCTGAACTATAATATCCACGTGAACTTGACTCAGCTTTTTTTAACTTCCCCTGCTGGTTTTGTCTTGTATAAAATGTGAATAATAATAGCACCTATACAAGCAGGTCAGAGAGATGGCTTAGCAGCTAAGAGATTTGCTGCTCTTCCAGAGAATATGAATTCAATTCCTAATTCCTATGTCAAATAGCTCATAATTGACTGAAACTCCAGATCCAGGGGATCCAAAACCCTTTTCTAGCCTCCAAGGGCAGCTGCACACATGTGATATAGATATAAGCATACACAAATAAAAATAAATCTTTAAAACAAAATAATACTTACACGAAAGACTTAAATATATATTGCCAAGTCTGTCGCCTTTGGATCAAATAGGTACAATACTTTGTTCATTATTACTGTTAATTTATGATAAAAGCAACTAAATTAGCAAAACAAAAACTTATGTTATTTTGTAGGTGGAGTTTTTTGTCGGGACCACTAGCCAGCTCCAAAATAACTACACAAAGATTTAATATTAATTATAAATGTTCAGCCAACAGTTTTGTTTGTTACTAACTAGCTCTTACAACTTAAATTAACCCATATTTCTTATCTACACTCTACCACGTGGCAGTACCTTTTTTCAACATGGCATATTCATCTTGCTTCTCTCCGTATCTGGCTGGTGACTTCACCCTTCTTCTTCCTCACACCCTCTTCTTGTCTGCAAGTCCTGCCTAACCTCTACCTGCCCAGCTATTGGCCATTCAGCCCTTTATTAAACCAATGAGAGCAACAAATATTCACAGTGTACAAAAAAATTGTTCCACACCATTATTTCTTTCCATATTTTTCCTTTTATAGAAAATGGATTTTGTTCTCTCATAATATATCCTGATTACAGTTTCCTCTCCTCTACCCCTCCCAGTTCCTCGCCACCTCCCCTCTCATCCAGATCCACCCCCTTTCTCTCTCTCAGCAGAAAATAATCAGGCTTCTAAGGGATAGTAATAAAATAAAATAAAACAAAAATTAACACATTGGAATTAGAGAAAAACAAACAAACAGAAATAAAAGAGCCTAAGAAAAGGCATAAGAAACAGACACAGACTCAGAGACTCACTCATTCACACACACAGAAACACTAAACTGGAAGTCATAATATATATGCAAAAGACCTGTAGGGTAAAAAGAGAACACACACACACACACACACACACACACACACACACACACGATAAAAAAATTTTTAAAAAGGAAAAGGCCTGACACATTTTGAGACAAGAAACTTCCAGCAATGCCATGAGTTCCTTTTTCTGTTGGCCGTCTAAAGCTGGGCATGCAGCCTAACCTTAGGAATAATTTGTTTCCCCAGTGAGACTCCCTTAGAGAAAACTAATTTCTCATTTGCAAGTGTTTATCAATTGGAGATAGCTTCTGGTTAGGGTTGGGGGCAGGTGTCCACTTCTACTTTCAGCTCTAGGACCCCATCTGGTGCAGGCCCATACAGGCCCCGTGCATGCTGCCTCAGTCTCTGAGTTCATCTGTGCATTGATTGTGTTGATTTAGAGGGCCTTGTTTCCTTAGTATCATCTATTCCTGCTGGCTCTTACACTCTTCTACCTTCTCTTCCTCAGTGTTCCTTGAGCCCTGAGGGGAGGGCTTGATGGAGGCATCTTTTGTAGAGCTGAATGTACCAAGGTCTCTACTCCCTTCATATTGTTGGGTTATGGATCTCTGCATTTGTTCCCATCTGCTGCAAGAGGAAGGTTCTCCGATGGTGGCTGAGCGAATCACTCATCTCTGAGTCTAGAACAATGTCATTATGAGTCATTTTATTGTTACTTCTTATTTTAAAAGAACAGTAGTGTTTGGTGTTATCCTAGTTTTCTGGGCTATCTAGTCCCAGGTTCTTAGTCACCCAAGCAGTGTGAGGAATGCGTTCCATCTCATAGAGTGGGCCTTCCATCAAATTAGGTATCGATTGGTGACTCCCACAAGTTTTGTGATACCATTGCACTAGCATATCTTGCAGGCAGGCCCCCATTGTAAATCAAAGTATTTCTGGATGGATTAGTGTTTACATTTCTTCTTTGGTATCAAGCAGAGTACCTTCCTGTACCGAAGACACTAGCATGAAGGGGTGAAGGCTCTATGTAGGCACCAGCTCAATTTCTCCATGTTCAGTGAGTTGTGTGGGTGTCTTTCAGCAATGGGGCCCTCCTGTCAGTTTGTGGGGAGCAACCTACAGTCTTGGCAAAACTTTTGTAATTTTATTGACACAAATTCTACTAGCTCATAAATATAGAGTTCTTGGAATAGCCTACAGACCAGGGGAGAAACAACTGATGTGATCCTAATATTTCCTTGAGAAACACACAGAATGCTGTGTTCATAGACTACTCTCATAGTTCAAGTGCTCCCATGCTAGAAGTGGTGCCCTAAGCAAATCTTATTGTTGCACGAATCCTAAATGGTATTATAATAAAAACCTGGAGCCAGAAATCAGGGTGAAAGCTGAAAGATCAGAGAAGCGGAGCAAGCCACAGCCACCCCCTCTTACTTCACCAACTCCTCAGCCTGAAAACAGGGAGAGTTCCTATCTCCTCCTGCCTTTTATTCCTTTCTCTGCCCAGCCATATCACTTCCCGTCTCAGTCTTCCTAGTGCTGGGATTAAAGGTGTGTGCCACCACTGCCTGACCTCTATAGCTAACTCTGTGGCCAGCTCTGTCCTCTGATCTTCAGGCAAGCTTTATTTCCTAGATTACAAACAGTATATCACCACATCTTATGCCCTACTGTGGTTTGAATGAGAATGCCCCTTTAGGATTCATATGTTTGGATACATAGTTCCCAGTTGGTGGAACAGTTTGGGAAGGATTAGGAGGTGTGGACTTGTTGGAGGAGGTGAGTCACTAGAGGTAGACTTTGATGTTCCAAAAGCCCACACCATTCACAGTTAGCTGTCTTTCTGCTTTGTGCGTGTAGATCAGCCACAGGGTTTAACACTGTGATTCTCAAAAGATGTTTGTAAAAATCTTCAATAGTGGAATGGTATTCTACTATCCAAAATGGGGAAGTTATATGAAATTATGTATAGCAGAATATTCATCAAAGAAGGCCACTAAAATTGCTGTGACATCATACATAAAAATAATACCAAGACTCACTTAGAAACTGTTTTGACATGTGCCACTCATACATAAATAAGGAAGTGTGGAAACTACATGTAATAGATTCATGTAATAAGTTTCACATCTTTGGGGTTTTTTACTAGGAATTTGACTAGAGTTTGAATCTAGGCCCTTGTGTATATGAGGCAAGTGTCCTACAGTTGAGCAATAAGCTTAGCCTGGTGTCTTTGATTTAATAAGCTAACAATAATCTTGATCATATACTTGGTGTTTTTATATTCACAATCCTTATTGTATCATAGAAAAGATAAAGAAACTGTGAAATAAACCCAAAATCACAGCTAATTATGACAGTTTTCCCATCTCTCCATCATATCTTTACCACTGAATCATAAGCAATATTTGAAACTTGAAACATAGTAACTAACTGCTATACAATTAAAATAAGATATTATAGAGTATTTCATGTGATTTTTATTGGAGTCTACATGGGACACGTATGCAATTTTCAACAGCTTAATTTCTTAAACCTAAGACTTCAAGCCTTGCTTTTAAATAATATTCTTTCTCAACTGTATTTTCTAAATCCTACTTTCCCCTTAATTGCTTCTTTGAAAGAAAGAAAAAACAACTGCATTATTTTACTGGTATAAACATTTTACATCCACATGAATTGGCTAAATGGAAAAAGATGTGTCACATCTGTGGAAAAAGAACACAGAGGGATTTAGGTCTTTTGGAAAAGAAAAAAAAGTGGATGGAAGTAAGATAGGTAGATGCTTTGTTCGCTGCCCAAGTCCTGTCTGAGAGGAACTTGCAACACAAAGTCCTGCCTCCATATCTAGAGGAAGCAGCTGCAGGGGTGATACAGGGCCTATTCTTATAAACAAGGAGCACCAACAAATCCGCTTGGGCATGAATATTAGATTTGCTGAGTTCTGCTGACATCACCACGGGAGATAAACATATTAGGAAGAGTGGGGCAGCTTGCCGCTACAGTGCTTGCCAGAAGAGATAAGTGAGTGGCAAGAGGCAAGTGAACACCATGTCCATCTTGACAACCTCATCTGTGACTGGAGGCCACCGCTCAGTCAAGTGTCATCTTAAACATCACTAATATAGAACAAGTGGATCAACATGAACCCTGAACCTTTGTTTCTTTAATAGCAAAGAACCAGCAGCTGCCTGCATCTGGAAACTGTGTGAAAACTCTAGACAGCTGTATCATAATAAACAAACTTTTGCAAAAAGAATTCCGAGCAATCTACTGTTCCCTTTACATTCCTGCCCCTTCTCTGGCCTCATTATGTTGTAATCTCACATCTAATTATATTTTATCAGTTTATTATTTCTGCAACTTGAGAATTAAATTAAAAACATATTGGAAAAAAAAAACTAAATCACCAACAGTTGTTCTTTTTTTCTTGTTTTGTATTAGCGAGTGTGCAGATTACCGGGGTCTGAGTTGCACGGGCAGCCAGCATGAAGGGGGTGCTTTTGGCATTCATGGAGCGGAGTGGGTAGCCTCCAACACATTGGGGCTGTAGAATATGATTTACCAGCTCTGGAGCTCTGGGGTCTACATTTTCATAAATACAAGTGACAAATTATCAATAAATCACTCTCTGGTTCACCATAATGCATAATGTTTATTGAAACCCAGTTCTAATAAATACGAGTCGCCCTTTTTAGCCAAAGCATAAGAAACAAAGATGACAGGAATTACAAACAGAAATGAAAAATGGTGAATAAGCCCCTTGGCCAGCAATGAGGCTTTTTTTTTTTTTTTTCAATTCAACCTGAGACCACTGGATGCTGGAAGAAATTTTTCTATGTGAGCACTTGTTTCAAAATACCATTTAGTTTTCTTTTGGACACAAGAATTTAGGAAGTCAGGCAGTGTGAGCTGTACTTGACAACTGAAAGGGCCTTCTGTTTTCCTGCTCACTCATTATGGATGATACTCGGTGAGATTCTGTTGAAGTGACAGTGGCACTAATTATACCATCCTGGGGTTTCATGGATTTCAAGTGCATTTCTTTAAAAAAAAATAGCTACAGATAAAAATAATTCAACGTTTGTACTAAGTAATGCAAACTCTACTCAAGGAGAAAAAAAGGTATAATGTTAACATTGAAAGGAATTGGTGTATTGCCTGTGACATTTGCATGCACATTTTAGCTGTTTTCTGTACTTATTTCTGCATGGGGAAAAAACAGATTGTTTATTAGTTTTATTTTTCTTTTATTGCTTATTTATTTCATAGACTATGATGCATTTTGTGATTTATTTTCTGAGTTCTAAAAGTAAAATTAAGAAGTGTTGCAGACAATGTTGTTACAATGCCCTATAACTCTACAAACTCATTCAACAGCTGGAAGCAATTGACATGGGGTAGCATTTGACTTGAACAACACTTTAAAAAGTCAACTTGAATCTTAATTGAAATTCCCTATATTTCACGCTGGATATATGACTCAATTCTAATCTTTTGTTTCCTTTTTTGAGAGAAAAAGCAGTGGAGAACCATGCTGTTAATGAGGTTATTTATTATCAATTACAGTATTTACTCTAGCAAAGATTCTCTTTAAAAAAACCTACTCTCTCAAATGTGCTTCCATTTGTGTAGATATACTAAATTATTAATATATAACTGATGATTGTAAATCATCTTTTTGAGAAAGAATATAATAAATAATGCTTAAATGAACAAAAATTAAACATGACCTAGACAACACATAAAAGTGTTTATTGGGCATTACAACTCTTTAGCCTTCCCCTATTATGAATGTAACTACTTAAAATATTTTTCATAATCAAGAGTTTCATACATATTTGTTTACATATTTGTGTTGCTACAAGTTCTTAAACCATCTAAAACCTATTACATCAAAATAGTTCATAATGAAATAGAAAAGAGACTGATTAATAAGACTTTGTTACTTATCAATAAGAGCAACACTAAAGTACTAGACTGCTCTCCTACCTATTTTGATACTCTGTACACAGTAACTACATGAGGTAATTAATGACCATTATTTTCTGCATTTATCAAATGAGAAATATGAGATTCAGAGTTTAAGCAACTTGCCTAAAGCATCATAGAAAATGATAGAGCCCAGCTAAAAGGAGGAGCATTACCAAATTTCTCTCATTTTAAATACTGTGCTAAACATGTATATGCCAATCAATTACTTAAAACTCATCCTATATTAAATGAAATTTGTGTATTTAAATAAGCCAATCATTTTATGGTAATAAGGCCCTCAGGTTTTGCATTTATAAATTTATTTCTTAGAGTCTCACTTTTAGCTCGGGCTGGCCTTGAACTCATGATCCTTTTGCCTCAGCCTCCTAAGTGCTGGGTTTACAGGAATATACCAGCATATGTGGCTTGAGTTTCATTTTATGATGTTAAACCCTTCCATACACTTTAGTTATGTAGCAACAGAAACACAATTCAAGTTTCATTTAAGCAAGCAGCAAGTGGTACTGATCTGTGTAACTGCAAAGCCACTTCCAACAGCGTGACAAGTCAGAGGTTTCATCCTCTGCTCTGCAACCTGATTGCTTCTCATAAAGTTCTTTGCCCACTGGCAAGTAAATTTCAGTTGCCCCATCATAGTTACAGATAGCAAAAATGCTTCAGTTCCTTCTTAGTAGCTGAAGTGAAATCTCCAAATGGTGATCCTAATTAGCCCTGTTGGGTCGTGTGCCTGTGTCTGAACCATCACCCTGGCCTGAAAAGGGCAAATGATTTATCATCTGGACCTGTGTATAAAGGCATGCCTACCCAGATTAAGACAGGTTGCAGTCTTTCCAAAGGAAAATCGGGTTGGCTCTTGCTATCAAAAGAAGGGAAGAAAATGGCTGACCTAAAGAAAAACAATCCGCAGAACTCCCAGATGCAAGTTCTCTTAAAATGATTTTTAGCTCATTAGAGAAATCTCCTCAGTGTAAATATAACATGTGGTACTGAGTCAGGTAGAGTTCAGTTGCAGGCAAGAAAGTCTGCTCAAGCTGGTTTAAGCACAAAAGGATTTATTACAGGGTTTTAAGACACATATTTCTCAAGGCAAACAAAGAGCCAGAGTTTCTTTTAAGGTCATAGGAAATATGCTAAGAGTAGGTTAATCTTTTCAGTGTAAAGGGGCTGGCTTTGTGTAAATATTCCACACTGCCTTTGGAATCCTGTATTTCCTCTTTCTTCCCTTTCTAACATGACTAGCTTGTCTGGGTTTGCCTGCGACTTTCCCATTTTTAACACTGAAAATCCCCATCACAGGAGCCCTTCAGTCCTGGGCACATCAGAAAGACTGTTCATCTTCCTGACTGTGTCCCTTCTTGTAGGGATTTCTGAAACTATTAGCCTAAGCTGAAATCTGAAGCTGAGCAACAGCCATAGGGTCTAGGATGAGTAAGGGACAGAACAGTAAGATCCTCATAGACTACAGCTCTCCAGCGAAGTCTGAAATGAGGAGAGGGAAGGTCCTCACTAACTAACTAGATGTCTCTATGGAGCACATCAAAGGTTACCAGAGGAGTCTTGGGAGGCCTCAAATCTGCTGCAGAGTTGGGCTCCAGTAAAACAGAAGCTGACCCCAAATAGCCATGAATTACGGGATCTTCATGAGCTAAAAGGCACAGCTAGAACCCCACAAATGATTCTGATTCCAGGCTCCAAGTACAGGAATACCAGACTGCCAAGAATATTGCAGGCTTACATTACTCTCTGTCTCAGAATTAACTGGGGAGATATTATCTTTGTTTGTACAACGAGAATAATTTCTGATGATGACTGTTTCCCACTGCTGGGAGAGAACTAAAATTCTTACTAAGTCCATCCTCTCTCCGCCTCCAGCTCTCTCCTTTCGGGTATTCACACAGAGGGATTTCCTTCCTCTCACTACCCTTGGAATTTGGGAGTTTTCTCTCACCCCGGGAACCCTAAAAAGAGCGGAGTACCCCTTACTCTTCACTATGTTACATATAATTTTACTAAACTCCTAAAATCCTTCTTTCTTGGGAAGAGGTGGATATACTTCATCAGAACTTTGAAACAAGGTTCTCCTCTTTGCTCTCTCCCTCCTATGAGTGTGTTCATGAACACTTAACACCCACACTCTATTGCAACTTCCATATGTGACACATGAGTCTCATCCACATGCCTTACTTTTAAATTACCTTAAGCTCCTGCCTTTGCCAAACTCTAGACCCTACACAGATTCGATATTTCGGCTCATCTAAACTATTTGTACTCTCTTCTCTTTCCTCAGAAGCCTTTTACACAGCCATGAGAAGAACAGATCCTATTATCTCCTTATTTTAGCCAATGTGTAGAAGTGTACCCAAGGTCACATTTTGAGGGAGTAGAAGAACCAACCCTAGACATTAGGATATTTCTCTCACTATTCTGGTCTGAATTTTCCAGTACCCAAACAATCCTTTGTTAAAATATTGGGTCTATTACTTCTAAGTACTGGTGATAGTTACTTTCCTCAAATATCTGCGTATAAACAAGATTCTAACTTATAAATAAAAACAACCTCATTTCATATGTTTTAAAGCATGGTTAATTTTGTCTGATAATGTTAACACCGTTAATTCACTAAGCATATATTAAAATTGGGCCATAGGGGAGGAGAGAGGAAAGGGTTAAGATTTCAGAAAAGTTAGCCAAAATTAGGAAGCAGCTGGCTTATACACTAAGAAATGTTCACACTGATTTTTCAAGAGTGAGCCTTATTCAGTCACAAGAAGCCACGTGTGGATCTGTACAGGACATCCTTACATTAAAGAATATCACTCAATACACCCCCTGAGTTTGAAGTGGTGAATCAGTTTACCACTTAGTGTTAAATCTTAGTACAGTTTATTGATATCCCATAACATTTTAATTTTTGTAAGAAATGCACCACCAATTAATTTCTTTTTTCTCTTTTCCACATGTATGCAAATGTGTGGGGGGAGGGATGCAAGTCTGTGTGTGTGTGCATATTTTGGTGTGGAGGCCTGAGGTTGAGGTTGGAAATCATGGATGATTGTTCTTCTCCGTTATTCAGTTAGGCGGGGTCTCTCAATCAAACCCAGAACTCACTGAGATGGCTAGTCTTGCTACTAAGCTTGCTTTGGGGGGATTCTCTTTCTCTATCTTTTTGAGGCCGGGAGTACATTCAGGTTGCCATGTCCACTTGGCCTTCCCATGGGTTTCTGGGGATCTGAAGTCTGATCTTCATGCTTGAGCATTAAAGACTTTAAAAACTAAGTCATCTCCCCCGTCCCCTGTATCACCAGTTTCAAAACACTAGTGTCTCATCTTTGTCCTCTAAATTCATATGCATTTTCTACAACATGAGCTCAAAATAAAAATCTTCAATCATCTGAAGGCATGTCAAAACATTGTATGTTGTTTTAAAAATATGTCTTGCTTTTCCCCATGGGGATTTCATGATTTTGTGGGTATGTCTCTCGTCCTTAAAAATAAGTACTGTGCTGGGGCCAGGGTGTCCTACAGGCCTGAGCTGTGGCCCAGGCCATGTCTGGGTCAGTGGCCTTGCTGCAGACTGGACCTGCACTGATGTCTGAGACTCCTGTCATGAAGCGCAGATGGCCGGGATCTGGGCCTGGAGTCAAGTGGGGGTTCGAGCACCATGCTGCTGTTGGGTCCATGCCGATCTAAATGACCTGCACTGACAACTGGGACTATGGTGATATCCGAGCCCCAACTGCTGCCAAGGATCATGTCGGCGTCCATGGCCCAATCACAGCTGGGATCTGTATTGATGTCCATGGCCCATAGCGCCCCTAAGGGCCATGTTGACGTCAGGGGTCTGGGTCGCCACCTATGGCCAGGTTAGTGTCCAAGGCTTGAGCCTCTGCCACGGGCATGCAGATCTGAGTAGCCTGCGCTGTCACCCAGGGCCATGGTGTCATTTGGGCCTGGGTGTCTGGCTGGGGCCAGGTCTGGGTCTTTGTCCCTGCCACAGCTACAGTCTGTGTTGATGTCTGTGGTTCCTGTTACCACCAAAAGCAATGAGATAGAGCTGCATAGAGTTGGTCCCGCCCCTCATTGCCTACAGCACTAGGGAGAACTGGCCCCGCCCCTCACCAACTGCACCACTCTGGTGGGCCCAGAACCTCCCAAGAGCAGCACAGCAGAGCTGTCCCTGCTGGCGGGGGTGCGGGTGAGCTGGCCCTTGAATACAGGAGAGTGGGAGAGCTAGCCCCACGGTCTGTCACGCAGTGGCGTGGACCAGGGAGAGATACGCCCCTTCCTTCGGATGGGAAAAGCTGGCACCAGGGTCATGAGAGTGGTAGAGCTGACCCTTCCCATCACTGTCTTGTGGGCCCAGCACCTAGCCTGGGCAGCACAAAAGAGCTAACCCTATTTATGGAGGTGCAGATGATGATCTGGCACCGTGAATGCACTTGGGAGATCTGGCCCGACCCTTCATCTGCCATACAGTGGAGTAGGTGAGGGAGAGATGACCTTCCCCCGTCCCCCACCCCTCATAGCCTATGGCAGGTGGAAGAGCTGGCCCTGAGGTCATTAGATTGGGAGAATTGGCACTGCCCACCACCAGCAGCAACACTCAGGAGAGCAGGTCCTGCATCTCACCTGGGCAGCACAACAGAGCCGACCCTGTCGGTGGGGGCATAGGTGAGCTGGGTCTGTGGAAATGAGCGCAGGAGATCTGCCCACCTCCTCCCTCCTGTGCCATGGAATGGAAAGGGTAAGGGAAATACGCCCCACCCCACTCCTTGCCATCTGCTACATGAGAACAGAAGGGCTGGCTCTGCCCCTCACCAGGGACAGCCATCCAGAGAGCCGGCCCTGCACCTTGCCTGAGCAGAACAGTAGAGCTGGCCCTGGTAATAAGAGTGCAGGTGAACTGGACCCAAGGGTGTGAAAGCAGGAGAACTGGCCTCACTCTTTGCTGCCTGCTGCTGTGGGTGAACTAGCCGGAGCAGTGCTAGAGAGCTCGCCCAGATAGTGACAATGAGGGAAAGCTGGCAGGTTGACCAACCCAGCTATCACGCAGGCCCAGAATCAGGACTACGAGGTAGCCCACCCAGCACCCAACTCATCTATGAACTGCTGGGACATGTGAAGTAGTGGGAAAGCTACAGGATCTCCATGACACAAGGCAACAACAGGATATCCAAGAGGAGCCCCAGTGAGGGCCCAGTAGCAAGGATGTAACAGAAACCAGAGTCCTCGAACCAGACCAATGACTCATGAACACTAACGAAGATGTATGGACTGAAGATCGTACTACAGCTTCCAGGCTAAGATGTTTGTTTGTTTGTTTGTTTGTTTGATTTGGTTTGTTTGGCTTGGTTTTTTGGGTTTACTTTTAAATTTTGTTTTGGTGGGGAAGTTGCAAGGGCAAAGGGTGGAGTCGAGGGGATGGGGAGATGAGAGGGATCAGGATGCATGATGTGAAATCCATAAAGAATCAACAAAAAGTTTTTTAAAAAAGTACTGTGTGTATGGCAAGTAAGTATTTTGTATAGTAAAAAAATTAATAACGCCATATGAGTTTATTAAGAGCATTTGCAGGGGAACCCTTTCCTGAGGGACTGTAGGATTAATTCTGTAGGATCAATTGCATGAAAATGATCACTACAGCAGAGAGAGCATTCTGCTTGGATTCAGTTCCATACCAGACCAGACTGCGCAGGTGATTACTGCCTCTGTGGATGGAAGTAAAGAACACACTTCAAATCACTTCTCTGGTTGGCTGGCTCCGTCTACTTTGGGCATGCGGCTTAGCATAGTGTTAGGAGATGTAGAGGAAGCTCATCAATTTACAGCAACCAGGGGACAGAGAATCAGAGAAAAGATGGGTTGCAACAGCCATGGGTACACCCAGTAACATACTTCCTTCCACTAAGCCCCACATTCAAAGGTTTCCATCACCTTCCAACAATGCCATCAGATTATGACTCCATCATGGGATGAATCCATTCATTCATTCTGAACCCTCATGATTAATTATATCTCAAGGAGTGGATCCATTTTCTGGGACCAAGACTTCAAGACACATGCCTTTGTGCAGGGAACTTCATATTCAAACCATAACAAAATTAGTAGCTTTCTTATTACACATCTCTAGTTAATCATGAAATTCACTGTGTTCATATCTTAGGTACACTGATGTCTTGGCTCCTACAGAATTTTAGTTCCCTACTCCCATATCTGATATTAAGTCAGTACAGATCTGTTTGTACTGTACCAGTTCACACAAAAATGGTTCCTAAAGCTGATATTTAATTGTCATTGATAACAGCCCACCATCCTAAACCATCCGAATGCCACCTAGTTGACCCATACTGTCAAGCAAGACTTTCTGAGATGCCTCTTCAATCAAGCAACTAAAGAGAAATGCTTGGCCCTTTCAAATGCCTCCAGGACCCTAGCCCTGCAATGACAAGCTTCTCTCCTGATGTTGTACCAAGTCATAGAAGATATCAAATATGTTTAACCTGACCTGAGATGAAAGTATTTCTTTATTTATTCTCAAAAAGCTAGATTCATTTTTTCCCAAAGGTGATACTTGAAATTAGTACTTCTTAACCTATAACAGTCAATGTGTGTGTGTGTGTGTGTGTGTGTGTGTGTGTGTGTGTGTGTGTGTGTGTGTGTGAGAACACCTGTAGGAATGGGAGTAGAGGCCACAGGTTGATGATAAGTGTCTGTCTCTAACGCGCTCTACCTTATTTTTTGAAACAGCATTCTCTTACTGAACCAGGAGCTCACAGAGTGGCTAGCATAGTTGGGCAAACATGCTCCTGTGATCTGTCTTCATCCCAATAGCGCTGGGTTTACAGGCACAAGCCACCATGACTGTTTTTTACATGGGTGCTAAGGATCCAAACTCAGGTGCTCATGCTTGCACAGCAAACACCCAGCCACTGAGCCAGGTCCCCAGCAAGCTCCATGAGCCTGTCTTGACACATTGGTCAATGAAGCAAAATAGTTTTGTCAGAGAATTGTTCTATACTCATCCCATGACATCCAGTAACTGCCAGCCATTAAAAAATATACACATTAAACGATTGCACTGCAGTAACATCTTTTAACTAGGCAATCTTCTACAAAACCATTTAAAAGTTTACTTTTGGCAGGGCAGTGGTGGCACATGCCTTTAATACCAGCACTTGGGAGGCAAGACGCAGTCGGATCTCTGAATTCAAGGCTAGCCTGGTCTACAGCGCTAGTTCTAGAACAGCCAAGGCTACTCAGAGAAACCCTGTCTAGAAAAACCAAAAAATAAAATAAAATAAAAGTTCACTTTCATTTAGAAATTAACCATGTACATTTACACAGTGGAATATTACTCAGCTGTTAAAAACAAGGACACCAGGAAACTTGAAGGCAAATGATGGAACTAGAAAAAAATCATCCTGAGTGATGTAACCCAGACCAAGAGAGACAAACATGGCATGTACCCACTCCTAAGCGGATATTAACTGTAAAATAAAGGATAACTGTGCTATAATCCATAGACCCAGAGAAACTAGATGACAAGGAGGGTTCATGGGGGATGCCCAGATCTCCCTGAGAAGGGGAAATAGAAGAGATTTCCTGAGTTGACTGCAGGCAGGGATGGGATGTGAGCAATCAGGTTGTGGTGGGGGGGCATGCATGGAGGGAGATAGTACTGAAAGAGACTACTGGAAAGAGGGGCATTCAGGGTCAGTTAAAAACCTGGCACAGGGGAATCTCCAAGAAAGACCCCAGCTAAGACTCCTAGCAATAGCAGATATGTAGCTTGAACTGGCCCTGTCCTATGACCAGATTGGTGCCTATCCCAATTGTCATCAGAGAGGCATCATGTAGCAACTGATGGAAACAGATGCAGATTTACAACCTAACATTAAATGGAGTTCAGGAAGTCCTGCAGAAGAGGAGAACAAAGGATTGTAGGAGCCAGAGGGGTCACGGACACCATAAGAAAACTCACATGATCAACTAACCTGGGCTCACTGGGGCTGACAGAGACTGAACCAACAACCAGGGAGCCTGTATGGGACTGACCTAGGCACTCTGTACATATATTACAGTTGTGTAGCTTGGTCTGCTTGTGGGACTCCTAACAGGGAACAGGGGCTGTCTCCAACTCTTTTGCTGGCTTTTGGGACCCTACTCCTCCTACTGGGTCACTTTGCCTAGCCTTAATGCGTAGAGAGGTGCTTAGTCTTACTGCAACTTGATATGCCATGTTTTATTGATACTCATGGAAGACCTGCCCTTTCCTAAGCAGAAACAGAGGAGTGGATTGGGGGATAGGAAGAGAGAGGGGGAGGGACTGAGGGGGAGCTGAGGCCAGGATGTAAAATAAATAAATAAATAAGTGAATAAATAAATACAAAAACAAAAACTCTGTTAAAGTATAAATAAAGATGGCTCGAGCTGTTGGGGCCACTTGAGTGAAAAAAAAAAACAAAAAAGAACTTAACCACGTACGTACGTACAAAATGTGTTTTTTAATTGATTTGTTCACTTCACAAATATGTGCCAGGAATTTCATTTGCTTCCCATCATTCACGTCAGCACAATTTATCCTACCTCCATACAGGTAAATTAAGGCTCAAGAAAATGAATCATTTGCTAAAAGTCACATAAATATTGATAGAAGTGTGACTTGAATTAAATTCTCCCAACTCCTGGCTCTGGGCAAAGCTGAGCTTATTTGATGATATTGCAATGCATTCCGTGTAAGGAAAATGGCCCTGTTTGGTCACTGACGGAGCTCAGACCACCTGGTTGCTGAGCTAACACAGATGATGAAAAGATACAGATGTAAGTTTTCCGCATCACAGCCACCATACTCCTGCTCTTAAATCTTTATTCCCTATTATGGAAAAATATTACATGACCTGCTTTTTCCCTCTTTGAGAGAATTGAAGCAAACGTTTTCAATGCCTGTAACACTCACCTTGAGCTCTTTGCATTCTCTGTATCTCATACCTTCATTTTAGAACAGTTTGCACCAACTTCTTTGCTACAGTTTGTAAGTCACTTGCTATATTTTGTTTAATATTTGGTCCAATTTTACCCAAATACGCCACACTCAGATCAGAACATTTGATTGTTTATGTTATTAGTACTTCCTTATCTTGCTGGCGCTTTCCTCCAATGGGTTTCTACAGAAAATACAACATAAAAATTGCCCACTTATGGAGTAGCTTCTCTGTTTTAAAGTATCCATTAGCTTTAATTTTATCTAAATCTATATTTGGACACTAACAGCTTTTTTAAATGAGTAAAAACAATACCAAATTTACCAATGTCTTAAATTATCTGAGAGGAGTTTCAGTGAAGGCCCAGTCATGATGGTGTGCTAGAGGCCTTGAAACAGACCAATGAGTCACTGCAATGAACATTTGTGGGTGGGGCTGATTGGACAAAAGGGTGTACTGTGTGACACACTGCAGCACCCAATGCCACTAGGATGAATGAAGAGGTGTTGGAATGATGGAAGATAGAAGTAGGTTTTTGTTTGTTTGTTTGTCTTTAATTAATTTGGGGGGACTTTGGAGAGACACTGCAGGGGTGAGGGAAGGATATGGAAGGACTGGGAAGTGAGCAAGATTGGGGTGCCTGATGTGAAATTCCCAAAGAATCAATAAAAAAATTACATTATAAAAACATTGCAAATTATCAATGTCTTAAAATTACACCCTTGGCTATCACCTAAGTAATCTTACAGACTTTTGACAAAGCATTTGAAATGTTTCTAATTTTAATATCTGCTACTGATTTAAAATTCTTAAAAACACATAAACTATAGAGTCACCTAAGCAATATTTGCATCATTACAAGATCACTGACATTCCAGTGTGGGGGGGGCCATACAAAGGCCCACTCCTAAATAAAGAGCTACAAGTAGTTAATGACTACTGAGAGAGGAAGACTCAGTCTTTTCCAGGGATGAGCCCCCTGACAGGTTAGCCAGGGGCCAGTGATCAGCTTTAAATACATATACATACAAGCAACATTAAATGGACACAGCAGGTATTACACATATTGTAATGGATATGTGTATATATGATATGGATATATAGATATATATATCAATAATTGAAAAGAAAGAGGTCAATAATTTAAGAAGGAGTAGGGAAACATGGGAGAAGTTTCTGGGGGAGGGAGAGTAGAAAATATGTAAATATAGTGCTCATATATAAAATCTCAGAAGATAAAATATTTAAATTCAAAAAATATATGAAGTTATTTGCTCTGAAAGCATATACTAAACCAGAATCCAAATGTGATTTTAAGTCTAGTTTTTAATATCTTTATTTATTTAAAGTAATAACTTCATTCATAAATGCCAATGATAAACACTTGATACCGGCATATAAAATAATCTCATGTTTGAAAAACATATTAAAATAATCCCGAAAAAATTGAACACTTACTCAGTTCTAGATTTTGGTCTCACTTTAAGAGCATAGAGGTAAAACAAAAAAAATTAGGGGAAAATGGGAATAACTCTTTACTAATCAACCACATCATTAAATAATGAATATCAAATTAGAGATGCTATACCTGCACCATGTGCTTTTGGATAGTAAAGATGCAAGCCTAGTGGGGTAAGGGTAATTTTAAATCCCAATTCTATTTATTTGGAGGCCATTTAAAGGGTCAAAAGGAGTACAGTATAAAACTAGTGGATAATGGAAGTGTGAGTTCATCACTGGCCGTGAACTGAATTCTTCAATCATTGAAAAAAAAATGCAGTGTAAGACACTTCACAGTGATTTAGATAGGAAGACTAGGGATGGCAGTGCTTACTGAATAACTCTGGACAAGAAAGGCAATACTGTATATAGAGAACAAAAGTATATTCTAATGACAGAATAACTGTTGTGTCTAAAGCGGAAAAGTTCTGAAGTTATCAACTGTTTATGAATAATTAGATACTTTCTAGTACAAATGAGCCATAGTGAGGGCTTAATACAGGCCTCCCTGTCCTGCTGGAATACCATCAGTAGTCATACTATCAGAGGATGTCTTTAATAGATGAAAACATTGACAGATGATTTTTAATAAGGAGCAAGCTCGTGTTACTGAAATTATGGAGTTTCTATTGTAGCCATTTTGCTCATGAGCCTAAGAGCCAACTGTTGGGGAAAAGGTGGGCAGAAACGAAGTCATCTGTGCACGTAACACTGAGTTCTTTGTGAAGAGTGTTTGAGTACTTTGCTGTTCCAAGGAGTCTACTCTTAAATCTTTCCCCAGTTATACATTCTATCAATTCTCCAATCTTTCTGTGCTGTTAGCAACTCATCACTCCCCTAACTCCATACTCCTGACCCTTTTTCCTCCACCCACCAAGCGAACAATCAGATGCACTGCTTCCTGTTTCCCCTACTGATGGGATTTTGTTTCTGCAATACCCTTTGGGGCCTTCGCTGAAGGAGACAGCAAGTTCTAACATGCTCTGCAAGATTCACCTCTAAACCAAGCACTTGATTATTTGCCTTGTCACTCAGCTCATGAGAAAGTACCACTTGTGAGGTCTTGTACCTTCCGGGTAAGACTAGATAGAAAAGTAGAAGCAGATCAAGAGGGCTAACCCTAGTAAACTGATACAATGTGTCTTCAACAGGTTCTGAGCAATCCATCCAGTGTCCCAACACCACTTGATGACGAAATGCTTCCTTTGCTTACATGTGAGTGTGGTATGAGTGTGTGTGTGTGTGTGTGTGTGTGTGTGTGTGTGTGTGTGTGTGTGTGTGTGTGCATGTCTGTCTGTCTGTCTGTCTGTCTGCCTGTCGGTCTGTCTGTCTGCTTACATGGTATATGCATGCATGCAGATGTCTGTGCACCTGATAGAGGCTAGACAATGACCTCAGGTGTCTTCCTCCCTTGCTTTCTACCTTGTATTTTGAGACAGAGTCTCTCACTTGAACCCAGAATCAGTGTGTTCAGATAGTACAGCTAGCCGCCTTGCTTCGGGGATCCCATGTGTCCAACCTCCCAAGTGCTGGAATTTCAGAGAGTCGCCATGCCCAGCAGGCGTTTGCATGGATGCTGGGGATCTGAATTCCAGTCCTCGTGTTTGCACAGCAGGTGTTTTACCCCCAAACCATCTCTCTAGGCCATAATGGAGTACTTCCAAGCCCACCAAACTTTATGATACTTTGGATGGGGCAGTTCCAGTCTGATGGCTATGTATTATATCTTGGCCAGATATGTCATGTCTGCCAGGGACTAACAATAAATCATTGGAGAAATGATTTCTCAAATAGGTAAAGAACTTGTTTCTGAACTCCTAAAGGTCTTCCACTGGCAGCTATTAGGAACTGTATGCAACCTTACATTTGCCACAAACATTGTGGGTGTTGTCGACTCATAGTGCAAAGAGCTACTTCAGCTTAAGCTGAACGTGGAGCCACCTCTTTGGTCTTCATAAAAACTGACAATTTCAGGGGCAATTGGTGAATAGATTGGATTACTTTCCTCTTTTCTTTCTATAACTACAACTAATACTTGAGATAATCAACTTACAGAGAGAACAATAAGACATTTTATTTGGGACCTTTTGTTTTGGAGGTTTCAGTCTGTGATCAGTTGGCTCCAATGTTTTGAGCCTGTGGTAAGGTGGTGCATCATGGTGGGAACACATTGTAGAGCAAATGCTTATCCAATGGCCAGGAAGAAACAAGAAAGATCCAGAAGAGCCTAGGGCCCCATAATCCCATTCAAAGACAACCCCCTTTGACCTAAAGGTCACACATTAGGCCTCATATCTTAAAGGTTCTACTAGTTCCCATGAAGGCCTCTCTAGAAAACAAATCTTTGACACATGGGGCTTTGTGGGATATTTAATATCCAAACTGTAGAACAGGTCAACCCAACACAATAAACTGTGGTTTACATTGCTACCAGAAGCCCCCTTTAAAATGAGAAAAAAATGAGGCTACAGACTTATGAATTAACAAACTTCATCTGTGAATTTACATATCAAATGATCATAAAATAATTTCATATTCCCTGTAGTCATGTCAATAAAATGCATTTAATTTATTTAAAGCCAAAGTCTTATACTGGCCAGATGCTATTTCAGATTCTTATTATATCAACAGCATGAATGTTTTAACCATCTTCATCCATCGTTTCACCAGTTTTTATCATTAGTTATTGTTTTAATACTGGACCATTACAAATGATGACTAAGGCATCATCTTGAACAATAAAGTCAGTGTGCAAGCCATTTTCTCCTCTCATGGTCTTAATGGTGCAGGCTGATGCTGTGATACACATACAACATTTTATCTGACTCAAGCTCTTTAGAACTTAAAAAATTTAAGGTAAAAAACTTTAAATCAAAACTTCAGAAAGAATATCCAGCAAAACAATTCCCTATTGATGACTAATATCAGGTCGATTCATTTGTCTTTCTAGGTTAATTGCTTTTAGTCAAACCTGGAAGATTTGACCATAGTACCATGTGAAAGATGACTATGGGCCTCAACACCCCACAATCCTAACACAATTAATTGTTTGTAGAGATTAGTCTCCTAATATCTCCCCAAATACACAAATGATTCCTTACCATGGATTCATTAATTTAGCAGGCATTAACTGAGAGTCTGCTCAGTACTGACCCTGCTGTGTCCAAGGCATATGCACAGCTCTGTATTTTCCTTTTAAATTGAAAATGACACCATATAATTTTGACAGTAGACATTTTATCACATTCCTACCACATAATGCTAAGGTTTCAAGTATTGTTTCACTAAAGTATAACTGTTATATTAAAGACAAATGGAATAATAAGAAGAAAGTATTACTTTCTGTGAGTAGGTAGACAATTAAATATTGGCACATACAAGACACTGAAGACAACACTTGGTAAGAAGTAAACATCACTTGAATTACTTTTGTTCATCTCTGTTACATCACCCAACCACATTGACATAAATTCTTTTTTCCTCATGTTCTTCCTGGTTCTTATACATAAGTATGTTCCTTCTTTCCATTAAATTTTAATGACTTATAGGATTCTTGAAATTGGTAGTTCACTTTCTAAATTTGTGCACATTGACATATTCTGCTGTCCTGGACAGTAACTTACTAATGCTCTACTCTGCTGAGGGACTTGACATATTTGGTGTATTAAGTAGCTATTCCACAATGTTGAAAAAAATCAACCATTGCTGTGGGACAGTCCTTCTGTATGCTGTGAATATGTATTGCTCTCATTGGTTGATATTAAAGCTGTTTGGCAATGGTGAGGCAAGATAGGTTTAGGTGGTACATTCAAACTGAGGATAGAGAAGAAGAGGGGTGGAGTTGAGACAGATGCCAGAGCTGCCCAAGAAGCAGGATGCTGGAGGACCAGTAAGCCACAGACCACGTAACAATAAATAAATTAATAGGAATGGGTTAATTTAAATGTAAGATCTAAGTAATAATAAGCCTGAGCCATCGGCCAAACATTTATAATTAATATAAGCCTCTGTGTGGTAATTTGGGAAGCAACTGCTGGGTATTTTAGAACAGGCAGGACAGAAACTCCGCCTCCATTTACAAACCATTACTACATTCTAACAGTAGAAAAAAACAATTTGGTCAGTGTGTCATCTGTTTAAATGATACCAATTTTCAATTGATCTCAGTTTTCAGTTAAATCATCCATTCCCTTTGCATTCATATTAAATCTAAGTTAGAAGCCACTTTGCTATGCCATGACCCATTTTATTCTCAGATTTTTTTTTCCTACTACTCATTTCTTTTGACAGCTTACAACATTTGTTGAAGGTAAGTTTCTGATTCTCTTAGAAACCTCTACTCTGAGCTGGGCATGGCAATGCACACCTTCAATTTCAGGACTGGGTGGAGGAGATGGGTGGATCACTGTGAGTCCAAGGCCCGCCTGGTACATAGTGAGTTCTAGAACAGCCAGGGCTACACACACACACACACACACACACACACACACATGAGAGAGAGAGAGAGAGAGAGACAGAGACAGAGACAGAGACAGAGAGACAGAGACAGAGAGAGACAAAGAGAAAGAGAGACAGAGAGAGAAAGAAACACTATTCTATCACACTTCCATTTGCAGTTCCTCAAACAAGTACTATATCTGTTTCCAAAAATCCTATGTTAATATTCCTGCTTACTAATTATCACTTACTTTTCGCTAAATTTAGCAAAGCTCTACATCTTTCATAAAACACCGGAATCCCTTTGGTCTTAGCACCTTCCTCCATTTACAAGCACAAGTGCTCTTATCATTTTGCTAATTAAACTCATTAAATAGTTTTTCAAATGCCCATTTTGCATCTATATAAGGGAGCTAAAATGAAAACTTACAGCCCTTTATACATGACACAGATCCCCACAACCTTTGTTTCAAGCCAGTATGTTCACCATAAGTAACACTATTATAGAATAATTTAGGAGCATGAAGCAATCTGATTGGCCTCCAGCCATCAGTTTATAAACTTATCAGCATAATTCCATTCTTATCTCTAAACTCCTGACCATGAGTTATGAGTTTAAGATGAAACAATAATTCCATTAGTTATAGTTATATTTGATGAATGAATGGATGGAAAAAATATTGTACTTCAGAGACACAAGTTAATATAATCAATCATATAATTATACAGTGCCATAATTCAGAGCCTTTATGTAGTCAATATATAACATACACATAGAAAATTTAATTCAAGTTTAAAACTCTAAGTTAATATGGAAAAAAAACTTAAAACGTGTGTGTTTTTCCAATTTGCAATTCCCCTAGTTTCTAAACTAAAACTATAAAAATTCATAGCAAAGAATTATTTCTAACCTGGTAAACATCATCACATAATTCATTTTGTGACTGTCTTGGGATTTATATTTTTTTCTTTTACCCGATATCTCCTTTTACTCCTGAGTAAAATTATAGCCCCATCAACAACAACAACAAAATTTTTGTATTTGCCTAGCACTTTATAATTCTGAAACCGTTCACCTGCACTATTCCATCTGAAATCATTTTGACCAGTACTTCAGGAGGTCTCATTGATAATCCAACATCTTTGTAACTTTGCAAATCCTAAAAATTTCACAAATTTTCCTAGTCACATGTAAACATCCCTAGCAGGGTCAGTTGCCTAACTTTTGTACCTAATTTCCAAGCCCTATCTTCCATTTTGGACACTGGCACTAGGACCACGGGTTTCTGCTTTGACACCAGCTGTTTCTAAGACTTGACAAGCAGATGTGCTAGAGAGACTCAAGGCAAAAGGAAGAAAAGGCAACTCACTTTGGTGTGCATCCTGCCTTCCGATTGTTGCCTCAGAAAAGACTCTTTACCGTCTTGTGATTCTTGAATATTTCCCCAAACATTGTTATAAAATGCTAACAAGCATGTGCAGACTTCAAACACAATATGTCCTTTAGTACTGTTGCTAAAGACAAGAGATACCACATTCACCCATGTCACCATGCAAAAAGTCTGCTAATGATATTAGGCAACCATCCTAATTTGTTATTAGAAGATGAACATTTTTAGGCATTTTACATTATAATTTCGACATATACATTACTGTGCTTTAGGAATTGTCCCATTTAGGGATGAGGACTTAATAATCATTCATTCTCAACTTTTTGACCAGTTATTAATCCCTATCCAAGGCTCAGTGAATATCACAGAAGTCAGAACAGAAAGAGCCAGAGAGTGAGAAGGAGAATTATGATCTTTTTCTTCTGGATATGACTTGGTAATTACAAATAAATACCCTGCAGCTGTTACTACCTTCATAAGACCTAGACACACACATGTGCCCACACACACACATGTGCACACACACACACACACACACACACACACATACACACACGCACACACACACGGGCACATGCTCACACATGCACATGCGCAATATGAAAGTAGAAGAAAAACTGGTTTAGAATAAGAGAAGGTCATCAGGAGTGCAAAGGAGTTAACAAAGGGTAGTGGGGGAGGAATATGATCAAAACCCATCTTATACATGTATGAAATTGGCAAAAATAAAAAGAAGAAAGGGAAAAAATGAAGAAAGAAAAATGGTTGGGGATTTTAGGCTGGCAAATAACCAGCCTAAATATTCTTATTTAATATAATGGAAATAATCTGAGACACTTTCTCAATCAAAAAAAAAAAGAGCCCTGTGTTCCATGTGGGAATGGATTCCACTCTATTGAACCGGTTCCCATTGATATTTAAACTATTTCATCCTCTAGTGTTTTAAGTAATCGCATGAGGAAGTAGTCTTGACCATATGTCAATTTGCATTTTGGAACAATTTCTGAGAAGCAGTGTTGCAAGGCTGAAGAGTACACATAGGCTATTTTATCTAGTAATGTTGCGTTCTCCTTCACTGAGGCTCATATTATTTTGTATATTTGTCTCACCAAAACCTCTACAACAGTGTATGATTTTCAGACTTTGGGATCCTTGCCAATTACATAGGTGAAAAATAGAATCTTCCTGTAACCTAAATTTATATTTTCCACCTTATGAACTATGTTCAATACCATTTCATGTGTGTTAGGACTTGTTCTGTGAACTGTTTCTTTTGCTTATTATTCCATAGATTTTTTTTTGGCAATTCTCAGAAATATTGTTTGTCTTTGAACATATCAGTTGTGTTAGACTTGCAGGTTTTTATTTTCTTGTTGCTTCTGAAACTTATTTTGTCCATTTATATCTCTGGGCTATTTTGCTATCTGCTTCACAGGAATATGATTAATGATGTCATTTTATTTTTGTCCTATAGGTTTGTCCAAAAGCCACTTTTTGAAAAGCTACATTTCTACCTTGTTGAAATGTTATCTTTACTAGTATGGCACTTTATTTTCTATGGTTGCTTTTTGTCTGATTCCATTGGTCTTTTTGTTTGCTCGTGCATCAATAGACCAGACTTTCAGTTATCATATGTAACTAAATATAATTTATAGTTTATTTTTCCAAGTCCCTCTTTAGGAATTCCATAACTTTTCATGCTTGTTTACTCTTCCATATAAACTTTATAACCAATCTGTGTCACTCCAAAGGTGAAGTATTTTTTCCTTAGGATTGAATTAAATAAATAGCTTATTTAAGAAGAATTGGCACTTATGATGTGTAACCTCTTATTAATTACAATTTTATATTTACCTACTTTAATCTTTGAGGTATGTTTATAGTTTCCTTCACATAGATTTTTTTCTATTTTATTATTTCATGTCTAAGAATTTTGTTTTGTTCTCTTTTTTATGATCTACATGATTTTTTTCCTTTTATTGAAAATAGATTCCTTTCTCATACAATATATCCTGCTTATAGTTTCCTCTCCCTCTACTTCTCCCAGCTCCTCCCTACCTCCCCTCCGCTCCAGATCCACTCCCGTTCTGTCTCTCATTAGGAAACAACAGGTTTCTAAGAGATAACAACCAAACACGGTGAAATAAAAAATAATAAGATAAAGCAAAAACCATCATATCTAAGTTGGACTCAGCAACCCAACAGGGGGAAAAGAGCCCCAAGAGTAGTCACGAGTCAGAGACCCATTCATTCTCACACTCAGGAGTTCCATAAAAATACTAAGCTAAAAGCAAAAGCTATAATATATACACAGAAGACATGATGTAGACCTGTATATGCTCTGTGCCTGCTGCTTCAGTCTCTGTGAGCTCATAGGCATCTTGCTTAGTTGATTTAGAGGGCCTTGTTCTCCTGGTGCCCTCCATCCCATCCCCTCTGGCTCTTAGGCTCCTGCTGCCTCCTCTTCTGTAGGATTCCTTGAGCTCTGACGGAAGGGATTTGGTGGAGACATCTTTTTATCCTGTTTTATGTGGTGTCATGCCGTATATGATGCCTATTTCTGTCACACTTTTGTACTTGCCTTTTAACTTTCAGTGGTGGTTATTGCATTTTGCTATTTTTATACCTTGATACTTTAAACTTTTTTAGTTATAATAGTTTCCTGCAAATTGGGGGGATCAGCTTCAAGATATAGAATAATAACATCTAAAATGGAGTTTATCCCCTTCGTTTCCAATTCTTATGCCTGCAGGTACCCCTGTTTAAATGACATTGGCTAATGCTTTGAGTTACACTTAAATAGTAGTTGAGAAATCCAGTTTCCTTTCTTGTTTTTTTTTTTTTTTTTTTTTTTTGGTTTTTCGAGACAGGGTTTCTCTGTGTAGCTTTGCGCCTTTCCTGGAACTCACTTGGTAGACCAGGCTGGCCTCGAACTCACAGAGATCCGCCTGGCTCTGCCTCCCGAGTGCTGGGATTAAAGGCGTGCGCCACCAACGCCCGGCCCCTTTCTTGTTTTTGACTTTCGTAGAAATAACTCTAATCTTAACCCTCATCATTTAAGATGTTCATGTTTATCTGGCAATTATAAATACTATCAAATTAAAATATCTATTAATTGTTCTTTTTTTATTTTAACACTAATGGATACTGAGTTTTTCAAATGCCATTTCAGCATCTATGCACCGATCCTAAGATTTTTCTCTCCTAAATTCCAATAATATGACAAAGTATATTAGTATATTTCAAAACAGCAGCCGCTTTTAGGGCTGGCACACTAGGAAAACTAAATGCCTGGCATGGTAAAAAAAAAAAAAATCTACTAAAATCAGGGGTAGAACAGAAAACTGGAAAAGTTGTAATTGTTCATATTTTCAAAATGGCATCAGATTATCTGTGTAAAAGTGTGTGCTTCATCATAAAATGAGTGAAGAGCCATTCATGAAGCTTCCTTCTGAAAGTCCTGAATTTTAGAAGATCTAGCAGGAAAAAAAAGGTCAAACAAAAAAAGCGCTGTGATCCAAGTAAGATGGCTTTCACTGTATTCCTTTTCTGGCAAACAACATAATTCATTTATTTTTTATGGCTGAATAAAACTCATCTTGAGCAAAATAAGTCAGGCTCAGAAAAGCAGATATCATTGTGGTTCTCCTATTTGTAGATACTAGGATTTATTTATATACATAAAATCTTATATAGGACATAAAATAGGATTGGTATTGTCTGGAAAAACAAATGGAAGGAGGGAAAGGGGGAGGGACTTGAACTGGTCGAAGTTCATGATATGCTTATATGAAGATGTCTTATTGAACACCACCACTATATACAGCCAATATAGGCCAGCTTCAAATGGCAAAAAGAAAAATCAATAAAACCAAAATTAAAAGAGCCAGGTGAGAAATGATAGGGCCTGAATGAACTAGGGAGGAATTCACAGGCATTGGGTAAATGTAATTATCATGACTGATTAGGTGGAGGAGATAAACGAAAAGAGGAGTGTGAGATAACTTCCAGATCTCTGGCTTAATCAAACATATAGACAATAGGACATTGACTAAGATAAAGGAATATTGGAAGATGTGTAATTGTGGCAGAAAAAAATGATGCTAACTTGGAGTTTTATATGCATATACAAATTACACAGATTTTTCTAGAGGTTGTCTGAGACAAAGAGGACATGGATGCATACTTGCAATCAGAGGTATAAAGAGAGATTATAATTTAATACATAGCAGTAAGTGAGGTCTCAAGAAGAGCATGCACAGTAGGAAAAAAAAGGCACCAAGGACTCAAAGACCACTTTACCTACCCCAGGGAACTGGAAGGAAGACTGAATGATAAGTGTGAAAATGCTTCACATGTGGCTAATTATTTTCCCTTCTGAAATCCTTTTTACAGTTTCCATGGCTGCTGTTTATCATCCACATTCATATAGGAACAAGTAAAGATCAAAAAAAAAAAAAAGATGAAGATGATGTGAAATTTTCAAGCCTTCATTAATCTGGAAATAATACTGAAAAATTCCATACTGATCCTCACTTTGCCACTTTCTGAATTTCAGTGTCTACCTGTACATGCAAATAGTATTTGTGGTCTGTTGGTTTTATTTATTTTTTAAATCACAGGGAAGTTGTTAAAAACCCACTGGGGAAAACACCATTAAACTCTAATTAGAATAAATAAACAAAAATGCCAAGCGTGTTCTCTTATTCTATTCCAATTCCCATTCTAATTTTAACTGTAAAGATCACAGCACTTTGTAGTAGTGACTTCAAAAACATAGAGATGCCCTTTGGTACATTTGCCAAACATTCTTTTAATAATCATAAAATATTTTATAAGCATACTGCCTCTGCAATCAGTATCTATTCACCAATTAAAAGTGGACATTAACTTGGTTTGCAAAATAAGACTTACAGCTTGGGAGCATCACCATGGTACCTGTAGAAGGAGTGAAACATCAGGTACTTCATACGGGCCCAGAGAAAGGAATGAACTGGTGTTTGTGAAGTTTAGAGAAAGGGCTTCAAGACAACAATAGGTGGAGCTACTGGGATAGAATGCCGAATGTGTACGTTTGATGCAACCAATGTCATGGAAATTTTTCCTGAATGAAATTACTCAGCTTATTAAATTAAAGAATAGTTTGAGAACAATATTAAAACCTGATTAGAATGGAAGTTTGAGGGGGGAAAAAAGCTTCAAATAATATCTCATTGTGAAAAGAATGCATTCCCACCCATGGGGGTTAATTTTTATAAACAGATTTAAATGCTAAGCAGCTGGGTTTCATATTAACTTCTTAATACCAGAGGAAGCTTGAATCTTCTATTTGCCTGCTAAATAAAGCAAACTAAGATAAAGAAATGTAAACACAACAAAGATAAAGGAACATATTTTTTAAAAAAAAAAGCAAAGTTATAATAAGAGCTGCTAAGTTAGGCAATGACTACAGTGTTTGCATGACAAACTGGACATCCCTTTGTTGGCTCTTTTTTTTTTCAGTTTCCAGAATAACAGGTGTAAATGGTTGTTTAATACTATATCTTCCCATCTGTCTGTTCAACTGCATATGCTGAGGCTTTGCCTATCTCATGGAAGGTGCCTACTACAGAGAAGGCATTCAATAAATTTTGTTGACTCAATGTATGAATTCTCAGCATTTATGGATGGTTTAGTTGCATATTTCCCAAAAACTTTGCACATTGACTTCTGGTTTTATCACCATCTACTTGAGAACTATCTAGTTCAGTGTGATTGTGACTTTGCATTACCTCTGTTATTCAAATTTTACTTACATTTTCTCTCGAAGTTATTAGAGATGGCAACGTCTGAACCTGTGACTTGGTTTTTATATTCTTCAAAGAAAGTAGTTAAGTAGAAAAGACTCAGAAGCTGCCAGACCTGAGAATTGTGGCATCTGGAACTCTGTCCAGCCTGCAGACACTGAACAAGTTTTGATTATAGCACAGAATATATTCTCCTTAAAATGGATGGCTTTAAGTCAATAATTAGTCAAGAAATTCTAACCCATGCTTATTTCATATAGAAATTTCATCTTATATCTGTAATAAGATAAAGACACATCTGTTTCTCTCTACTCACCCAAAAGTATCATAATGCTTTGATGCTTTTGCCTATGAATTTCTGAATGGCACCTTGAACTAGATATATTTTGTGGCATGAGATATTTCACAAAGCCTCTGGTAAAAAAAAAAAATCATCTCTGTCTCTGTCTGTCTCTGTCTCTGTCTGTCTCTGTCTCTCTGTCTCTGTCTCTCTGTCTCTGTCTCTCTATGTCTCTCTCTCTGTCTCTCTCTGTCTCTCTCTCTCTCTGTCTCTCTCTGTCTCTCTCTGTCTCTCTCTCTCTCTCTCTCTGCATTTTTAGTACATTCATTAATATGGGATAATCGGGACAGATTAGTCAAAAAATGCTTTCATCTTCATTTCTTACTAACATTGCAGTTTAAAATAATTAAAACTCCAGATTGTTTCTGGTTTTCACCTAAGTTTACTGGCACCCAGCAAAGCAGCCTACACTTTGATTTTAATCATAGCCAGACAATATAAGACCCTTGTCTCAGAGGCAGCAAGAGCAGCAAGTAGACACCCTGCTGGGTAATTTCAAAGCAATGTACTTCCTGCTGCTAGCCCTACAGTGTGATTTCTGTTCTGCCAAGGGCACCAATAGAAGGAACTTCCAATTTGCACCTCACACATAAATTTACATTGTGCCAATAGGTTTCGAAGAAAACCACAAGCTACCTAGCCCAGCCATCAGGGGTCTGTTAACAGACCTTTAACTATGATCTATTGTGCAGCAGGGTCTAAAAGACGCACACAGAGTCCCACTTTATAGAGCCGGCACTTGCCTAACACCGTTTTTCCTTGAGATAATTATAAGTGTTTATTTTGGCTTTTAACAACTTTAATCACATTATTTAGCATGTTTCTGTTTTGTCATCAACTTAAGTGAATACATAGTTCCCCCAGAAATTTCCAAGAAACTGATCCATCAGGTGATTTCCTTGATAAAGGAATATAACGTATGAGTTAGAGGTGGCGAATTATATCAAAATTCCATAGATGTTTTTCTCAATAAACAAGTAAGCAAATTATCCCATGTATCTGGGAATTCCTAAATAAATGAGGTGTGAACTTCCTAATTAAAGTAACATGTCTCTCCCTTTGCTTGCAGCCTCTGCTTTCGGTGGCTTGGTGATAAACGTGGTTCACAGTGAAGCCAGCTGATGGCAGGGCCATGAGCAGAGCCCTCCATGGCTCTGCCATCGAGATGACTACATGGAATACAGAGAAGGACTTCTCCGGGTTATCTAGAATTAGGTTTAAAAATAACCTTAGCTGATCACAAAGGGTTCTACAGTGGCTGTTAACGTTGAGCCACTGTTGAAATGTCACGCTGTGCCAACTGCGTCTGATCCAATAACAGCAGAACCATATTATACTCAAAAGAATTCTAAAAATACTTTCTCCAGTAACAACTGAATCTATAATGCTAAAAAAAATGGTTCATCTTATTCCTAAATGATCTTATTCACTGTAAGTGAACTGAAGAATACAACTAGATTATTCAATAAATATAATTAATGTATAATAAAATGTGTATAGCATTTGTTCTTAATATTTTTTCTGAGGTTTTTGTTTGGGTTTTATTTAATGAATCTCACATAATAATCCTGGATGGGGTTTGAAAGGACCAAGATAATGTCTGCACACTGATCGTTCCCCTTGATTTTACATGTAGGAATTTGAAATGGCTCTTTCAGGTTAAGAATGTTCCCACTGAGAACTGACTTTGGCAAGTCACCCTCCCACCTCCACACATCTGTGGTGGCACATACACAAACAAATGAATAGTAAATAATGTAAAAAAAACATAGAAAATTATTGTCAAGTATAACAAAAGTGTTAATGAATTGAGAAAAAATATATGCTCCTACTCAACTCATAAAAGAAAACCAAGCTGAGGCACATGATGGCACCTAACTTTACAGTTATTATTGGTAGAATAACACTAGAACATTTCCAACAGGTTCTTTTCATTTAAAAAATTCACACAATTATGAGTATCATCTAATCATGGAGTATGAGCTCTAACAACCACACTAAAGTCTTGGGCATAAAAGAAAATTGAGAGAGTGGCAATAAGAATTCATGTCTTGGATTTACTTCTGTCTTTCACTGCCTCACTTGGGATGACTGTGGGTCAAATGAAGTCATACGTTTTAATAATTTGTTTTCATCCAATGAGATTATCACAAACAGACAGCTTGATTACTCGCATAAGACCAAGACAAGATTAGGGCTTTTTAACTTTCCCTTAGGGACTGGCTCTGTGAGTCTGACCACCCCTCTTCAATCCTTGGAACCCAAAGTAGAGAGAAATAATGGACTTCCAACAACTGTCCTTTTGGCTTCCACAGGGGGGCACTGTGCCATGCACAGGTGCACAATATACTATACCAACAGATGCACATGCGCACACACAGCGATAACAAATAAAACATCAAAAAAAAATTTAGTCATGGAGGGATGGGGATTCACAAGGTCTTGCCCTTGCCTGGGGATCTATTGGTAGTTAATGGTTGATGGGGAAAAAGAAGCGCCGGGCGTTGGTGGCGCACACCTTTAATCCCAGCACTCGGGAGGCAGAGGCAGGCGGATCTCTATGAGTTCGAGGCCAGCCTGGGCTACCAAGTGAGTTCCAGGAAAAGGCGCAAAGCTACACAGAGAAACCCTGTCTCGAAAAACCAAAAAAAAAAAAAAAAAAAAAAAAAAAAAAAAAAAAAAAAAAAAAGCATTTTCTTTGTTTGGTGGTGTAATTATGAGTAAGATATGCAGGTTGCTAAAAATTAATCTCTCACACACACAACCTTAATGACACTTACTAGACCACCAAAATACAAAAAAAAAAGGAGAGAACATGATATTAGAAGAGAGAACTCTTGTGAAGAGTTAGGGGGTCAGTAGGAGTGGTAAGGTGAAGAGAGGGGAATATGATCAAATACACTATTTACATATGTGAAACTGTCATAATAAAATGCATTTTCTGTGTAGTTAACATGTGTTAATAAAAAGTAATAAATCTCAAGTTGACCTTGTTTTAAAAAAAAAAAAAGACCATTACAAATAATTTGAATTATCATTGCCACTCTCCTATCTTTCTTTATACCCAACTCTTTAGTGTCTAAAATACAATTATAAATTGCACATGAATAATGATTCTCTAGGCCCAAATCCAGCCAGGGCCCTTTCCATGACTGTTTCCATGCAATGGCGCAGGACATAATGACAACACCGATTTTATGGTGGTATTGTGTTCCCCAAAATATTGTGCACCCTAATAAACTTATCTGGGGTCAGAGAACAGAACAGCCACTAGATATAGAGGCCAGAAAAGGGTGTCTCACACACACACACACACACACACACACACACACACACACACACACACCCCTTTAATCCTAGCATTCCGAAGGCAGAGATCCATCTGGCTCTCTGTGATTTCAAAGCCACACTGAAAACAGCCAGGCATGGTGACACATGCCTTTAATCCCAGGAAGTGATGGCAGAAATCAGACAGGTACATAAGGCATGAAACCCAGGAACTAGAGGCTGGTTAAGTTTTTAGGCTTTTAGCAGCAGTTCAGCTGAGATCCATTCAGATGAGGACACAGAGGTTTCCAGTCTGAGGAAAAAGGATCAGCTGAGGAATTGGCAAGGTGAGGTAGCTGTGGCTTGTTCTGCTTCTCTGATCTTCCAGCATTCACCCCAATACCCAGCTCCAAGTTTGATTTTATTAATAAGAACTTTTAAGATTCGTGCTACACTATTTGCAGTGTGCTCTGCCTTCTTTGGAATGTTGTGGATGCTTTCCTCTGGATGCCAACTCAAATTCCTAATGAGTATCCTGTTGAGCCTAAGGCAGAGAGTGGGGGCTGGTATATATAAACACGCTTACTAGTGATCATATAGCACACAAAAACGCACATAAATTGTGACACAATCCATGAAATTTGGGTGCTCAAACTCTATCGGAGTCATTTGTAACCTGTTGTTAACTGTTTTTTATTACTTACAGTGGCTGCCCCTTAAGCAACAGCTGTCCTAATCAGAGACTGCAACTCTGCTGTTAGCAGCAGCTGTTTGGCACAGAGGCTGCAGCCTGAGGGGATTCTATTCCCTGAGGCATCGACTCTTTTAAAGCTACTAAGGGAAACTACATCTAGATCTCTATCCCGCTAAAGAACACCTGATACAAAGGTTGAGGTGGAATTCTGCTCACTCAAAGAGGCTGAATAGCAGGTAGCTAACCTTCTCCCTTTGCTGGCGTCTTCCAAAAAACCCAACGGTCCTTCTGATTAGTCCCCATTTAAGAACCCTAGCTACAAGCCGGCGGTGGTGGTGCATGCCTTTAATCCCAGCACTCGAGAGGCAGAGCCAGGTGGATCTCTGTGAGTTGGAGGCCAGCCTGGTGGTCTACACAACAAGATCCAGGACAGGCACCAAAACTACACAGAAAAACCCTGTCTCAAAAAACCAAAACCAAAACCAAACAAACAAACAAAAGAACACTGGCTACACGTGGTTCCTCCCTATCACATATAAATTTCACTTTGTTACACTCCCCTTTCCTTTCAACATTACCCTCCACTTTTGCCTTTTAGTGTTGCTCATTTTAATTCTTCTCACCTGTGAACCTTCACGGCTCCCTACAAATCCCTTCCCCACACTCGTGTCTTTGTGTTTGTTTTGTGACCAACTGAGTTTCTTGTCTTTAATATTTTTATCGGGTGCAATACTTTGTATTATCCATTACACTCAAGTTTCAAAATGGAAGCTTTATCCCCATAATTATGTATTTATATCCTTTGTATGGCTACTTCAGTCCTTTAAGAAACGAGTGATGAACGTTCTGCTTTGTGTACATGGAACTGTTTTTGTTTTGTTTTGTTTTGGTTTTTGGTTTTTTTTTTTTTTGAGCTGAGGATCAAACCCAGGGCCTTGTGCTTGCTAGGCAAGCACTCTACCACTGAGCTAAATCCCCAACCCCATGGAACTGTTTTTAATACTCAATGCTCTTAAGTGGATATGCAAGGTTTTTTAATGCAACAAGAGAAATAAGATGACAAATCAGGAATATTTGGAAATGACCAGTTATTGTCAGTAAATGTCAGTCCTTTTTGCTTGTGTGTCAGGCTGAGAGTGAAAATCAGAGCCTTGAGTGTACTCCACAGCATTCTATTACTGAGCTCCATCCCAGGCCCAACATCCTTCCTTTTATTAATTGAATTTCTTTTGCATGAAGTATAACCATCAGATTCACAATTTTTTCTGGCAAATTCAAAAACCAGTTCATTGGGGATACTCTAAAACACAAATTTATAAATTTATATTAAAATAGTAACTGACAAACAGATCCATAGCACATGGGAAAATGAACACAGAAAAATAATGAAGTGTACGACACACACACACCATATTTATAATTTAATAATAATAAAAATAAACCTTTTTTAAATAAAGATACAAACTATGGCAATAATTGCATCCATTCGCTATAGCTGCCATTATATACCACTGACTCAGTGGTTGCAACTACTGAAGTTGACCTGCTCAGTGACAGAGGCTAGAGGCTCCCTATCAAAGTATCATCAGTGTTAGAGATGACCATCTTTGCTCTGTGCCTTCATGTAGTTCTCTCTCTGGACATGTCCAAATATATATACTTATATAATATTAATATGTGTATTATTTAATATTAATATATTTATATATTCATATATATCAGCTAAATTCACCCAGATGACTTTGTCTTTAACATGATTGTCTCTTGAAATCTCTACCTCAAAAATAACTAATTCCTCACTTGCTGAAGATCCAAAGCATACCCCAACCTGAACCCTTTAATACATGGTTCTTTTGTGGAGCATTCCATCTCTAAACTATTGTGATATATATTTAATATTTATATAACATTAATATATTTATTATTTAATATTAATATATTTATATATACCAGTTAAATTCACCCAAATGGCTTTGTTTTTAACATGATTGTCTCTTGAAATCTCTACCTCAAAAATAACTAATGCCTCACTTTCTGAAGATCCAAAGCATACCCCAACCCTTTAAATACATGGTTCTTTGGTAGAGCAGTCCATCTCTAAACTATAGCAAATTATAATGACACTTGAAATTTTAGATTATTTTTATAAAAAAGCAGTGTCATTAGAATTTACTATAGTGAGGACTTTTGGAAGATCATTAGATCAGTGGAGGCGGGTCCTGGGAAAAGAGGCGGGACCCTAGTCTGTTTCTCATCTTGTTGCTTCCTGTCCTACAGTGAGGATGGTTTGTTCTGCAACACATTCTTGCCATGATACGATATGATCCCCAGGGGCCCAAAATAATTTGGCCATTAACCTTAAACCAGAACCTCCAGATCCATAAGCGAAAACAATCTTTTCTACTTATTAGTTAATTTTCTCCAATGTTTTTTTGTTATGGAGATGCAAAGCTAAAACAAATCCCAACAGAACTTTTCATGAAAACTAACAATATAATGTAGAACTTAACAGTAAATTTAATGAGTAAATCCACAAGAAAATTATAAAATGGAAGAGTGCTGAAGGACAACCTACTACCAGATTCTAGAGTGTTGTACAATTCTGTTGAAAGTGATTACAGTCCAGCTTGAGAACACATACCTCGGTTGTAAAGCGTAGGGCTGTAGCAAAATTCAGAAGCATACTAGGCCAGTAACAAGACAATTATTTAGCCTCTTTGGGAATTGATTTCCTAATATGGTATGTAATTACTAGTGGAGTTATGCAGATTAATAGAACAGTGCCTGGTCCACACTTACAACAAATATTGGAGGTTGTTATTATTAAATATGGCTATGGTAGAATTTAAAAGATGTGTAGAATACACAAATAGGTCAGCTTCACAAAATGAAATCTTCCAACACAGTGTGAAGTGTGTGTGTAATTTAGCCAATGAAACCACTGGAATTAAAATCTGTACGTAAAATATGAAATAACAAATTAGGGGGAAAACACTTCTATAAGAAAGTTATTTGCCACATGTTTAATATGCACAGAATTAAAGTAACTAGTCCATAAGATAGTTAAATACCAAACATGGATAAAAACTACAAACTGGAAGAGTGGGTACCAAAGATCCATAACCACACTAAGTCATATTTAATCTCATGAGTAAAACAATAAGTCAAAAATCAAAACAACAAGGTGTGCTCCAGAAGCTCCTAGAATGGTGAAGCATGCGATTGTCACACACCTCACACTTGTCTCCTAATCCAGGATTTAGTAACAATAACAAAGTTGCCATGTTGATTTTCAGTTACTGATTTATTGGTGCCCTGAAAGTTTGGAGTAGTATAATGTATTATTAACATCAAATTGTAGAAGCTTCTGGAAAGATGTTGCATAATTCATGTCCCAGTTTTATTCACTTGTTACTTTGCAAATGTGGAGGAGGATTCTGTTGATACAAAGATATAAAACAGTGAATGTACACTTGCAGAGTCCACAATGTGTTTGGAGTATATAGATGTAAAACAAATGTAGCATTCTTTCAGGAAATTGGAAGGTAGAAAGCAAAATTGATCCAAGTGTGTCAGGAATAAAATTTGTGGGCTGGAGGGATGGCTCAGTGGTTAAGAGCACTGATTGCTCTTCCAGAGGACCCAGGTTTGAGTCACAGCCCCCACACAGGGGCTCGCAACCATCTGTAACTCCAGTTCCAGCAGATCCGTCATCCCCTTCTGGTCTCTATGGACACTAGGTATGAACATGGTACACAGACATACATTCAGGCGAAACACCCATACACATAAAATAAACCAGGAACTATATTTTAAAAACAAAGAATAGCGTTGATGATTTGCCAAGATACGAAGGGTAAATAACAGAATAAATTAGTGAGGAGGTAGTGAGGATACAGCACGTAAAGCACATGGCAGCTTAGCAACTGTGAGGACTAGGGAGATAGTTCACTAAGTAAAGTACTTGCCATGCAAACATAAGGACCTGAGTCCAATCCCCAGAACCCACATAAAGAGTCGATTCCTGGGGGTCACTGGCCAGCTAGCCTAACCAAAATGACAAGCTCTGGGCCAGTGAGAGACGTTGTCTCTAAAAACAAGGTGAGTGTTTCTACAGAACAAACCCAGGGTTTTCCTCTGACCTTTACACACATAAGCCTCTGCCTATATATACACCTACAGAGAGAGAGAGAGAGAGAGAGAGAGAGAGAGAGAGAGAGAGAGAGA
>CABHPR010134006.1:0-11392 GCA_902168415.1 Peromyscus melanophrys
GTGTGTGTGTGTGTGTGTGTGTGTGTGTGTGTGTGTGTGTGTGCATGTGTGCATGCCTCTGAGTACCCACAAGGGCCAGAAGAGAGTAGCAGATTCTGTGGAGTTGGAGTTATAGGTGGTGAGCTACCCAGAGTAGAAACTGGGAACTGAACTCAGGTCCTCTGAGAGAGTCCTAGTGAGGTTTCTGTTGTTGACATAAAACTATGAACAAAACATCTCGGGGGGAGAAAAGGCTTCTTTGGCTTACAGGTCACACTCCATCGCTGAGGGAAGCCAAGGCGGGAGCTCAAGCAGGAACCTGGAGGCAGAACTGAAGCAGCGACCTCAGAGGAGCGCTGCTTCCTGGCTTCATAGCTGTGGAGTGCTCAACCTGTTTTCTTCTCTTCCTTTCCCTCCCTCCTTCCTTTATTCCTTTTCTTTCCTTCTTTCTTTTTTAAGACAGGGTTTCTCTTTGTAGCCCTGGCTGTCCTGGAACTTGTTCTGTAGACCAGGCTGGCTTCTGCTGAGTTCTGCTGAGATCTGGGATAGCTTTTCTTTCCTTTTCTTTCCTTTTCTTTTTTTTTTCTTTTCTTTTCTTTTCTTTTCTTTTCTTTTCTTTTCTTTCCTTTTCTTTTCCTTTCTCCTCCTCCTCCTCCTCCTCCTCCTCCTCCTCCTCCTCCTCCTTCTTCTTCCTGCTTTCTTTTAGGGACAGGATTTCTCTGTGTAGCCCTGGCTGTTCTGGAACTCACTCTGAAAACCAGGCTGGTTTTGAACTCACTGAGCTCTGCCTCCTAAGTGCTGGCAATAGCTTGTTTTCTTATACAGCCCAGGACCACCTGCCCAGGGGTGGCATGCACCACAGTGAGCTGGGCCCTCCCAGATCAATCAGTAATCAGGAAAATGCCCCACAGATAACCCATAGGCCAATCTAATGCAGGCATTTTCTCAGTTGGGGTTCCCTCCTTCCCAAGAATGTTCAGGTCGTGTCAAGATGACAGAAACTAACTGGCGGGGCTGGAGAGATGGCTCGGAGGTTAAGAGCACCGGCTGCTGTTCCAGAGGTCCTGAGTTCAATTCCCAGCAACCACATGGTGGCTCACAACCATCTGTAATGAGATTGGTGCCCTCTTCTGGCATGTAGGCATACATGCAGGAACACTGTATATATACATAATAAATAAATCTTTAAAACAAACAAACAAACAAAAAAAACCTAACTAGCATAAACAGCAGCACTCCAAACCACTGAGCAGTCTCTCCAGCTCCTACTAAGGCTTTTGAAATGTACATCATCATCAGCCCTCATGACCTTGCTGGGGAGAACTCCCTGCTCCTATATAACTGTAACTTAGCACTATTGATCAGCTTTTCCCATCATCCACTTCTGACTCTCCCAGGCTCTGGAAATCACCTATCCACTCTCAACACCCAGGAAATGAACTTTTTAATTTCCACATATGAGTAAGATCGTGTGGTGCTTGTCTTTCTGATTCTAACGTATTTCACTTAACACCCATGTTGCTGCAAATCAAAAGGTTTCATTCTCTTTTCCCCTGCTAGGTCGGTAAATAGTCTAAATTTCATTCTTTTAAATGATTTGTTTACTTTTAAATATATGTATTGGTGTTTTGCCTGTATGTATGTATGTATGTATGTATGTATGTATGTATGTATGTATGTGCACTGTGTGCATGCAGTGCCCATAGAGGCCAGAAGAGGGCATCAGATTCCCTGGAACTGGAGTTACCTTGTGGGTGCTGGGAATTGAACCTAGGTCCTCTGCAAGAGCAGCAAGTGCTCTTAACCACTGAGCCATCTCTCTAGTTCCTCTCTTACATTTTAAACCATCATCTCTACATTACTTATGATATAAAATAGATGCAGATGCTATGCAGATGGTTGCTTTGCTTGAGGAATCGTAAGAAGGAAAAAAAGTCTGCAAAATGGCTCAGTAGATAAGGGTGCTTGCCATCAAGCCCGATGACCTGAGTTCAATTCCTGGAGCTCACATGGTGAGAGGAGCAAATCGGCTCATGCAGATTGTACTCTGACCTCCACACAAGTGCACACAGCCCCCCTCCCACACCAAATAAATAAACATTTTTAAAAAGAGGAAAGAGTGACTTTAGGGTAGATCCAGCCACCACAGGCCTGATTTTGGAGCACATGTTGGCAGCAGGGTAGTAATCATCCTTCAGCATTTTCACCTGTGGTTGGCTGAATCATTGACTGCAGAACCTAAGGGTGCAGGTGCACAGGGCTAGCTGTTGCTCTTGCTGGACCTTCCACACACTTTAAATTTTCCATTCATTTTATGCATCCATAGAGAATGTGTAGTATCACTCCCCGTGTGTTATGAATGCCAGGACACTGTCCCCAACTCACTGCCACCTGCTTTCTGTCCCAAGCCCTCACCACATGGTGTGTGGCAGGCCGTTGGTGGCTTGTCTGCAGGCTTTGCCTCTCAGCAAATGGCAGCATTGGGCTCTTCCAGCCTGGGCTCTTTCCACAGGTTAGTCTGGAGGGAGGTATGGCCAAACCTTCTCATCTGGGGCCCATGCCTGGAGCAAGTTCTGCTTCACTGGGTAGGAGGATGAGGGGCAGGGGACAGAGGTGGCCCCAAGTCTTTGCTGATGGCAGAGGTGATTCTGGCGAAGACCAGCTATGGTCTCATTTCTGCTTCTCTCTGACATCTGCCCCACATTACTAGATCTGCATCCTGAAGAATGTACATAAGCCATACAGTTAACCCAAAGGCCATTGCCACAACAGTGTCTCCTGTCTCCTTTGTAGATATACAGAGATGGGGACATCACTACCCTTCATGCAGAGGGACCTATGCTGTGGCCCATTGTCACTGGTGGCTTCCTTAGGTTCTGGAGGCTTGGGCACATCTGTGTGCCTGGGTCTTGCTGCAGCGGTTGTGCTGTGTGGGGATTAGCTGTCGAGGCTGACTTGCTATCTAGAGAAGGCAGCTGACGGTGAGCCCAGCCCTTCCCAGCCCGTGCCAGCCCGTGCCAGCACACCCATCTTCCTCTGAGGGAAATGTGCTGGAATTCAGGTGTGGTTCTCCCCACCCTGGGGCTCACAGTCAGGTGGGACACAGCCTCATCACCAGTCTTTGGAAGTGATTTATGGTTTACATGTTCAAACAAATGGTGTTCAGGTCACCAAAATCCCAAAACAGCATGGAAAGCACCCCTCTCCCTTCTGTCTCCTAATCTTTCTGTGGTGGGTGGGGCTACTGTCACCAGCTCTGTTTGTCTCCCACCCCTACCCCACCCCCCAAGATGGCATATTTACTAAAAAGCAAACTCAAAAATGAAGCAAGGCAGACCCAGACCACCACTGCTGATTTTGCACTCCCCAGCAACTCTGGGAGATAATTGCCTATCAGTTCGTGGAGGTGTTCCTGATCCCTTCAGCAACAGCAAACTGATGACAGAGAACTTGCCTGTACTGTGCACTGGCCGCTCCTCACGGCATATTCTTTACGTTAACTGGCACACTTGGTGGAACTCAAGAAGATCATTCTGTCGGCCCAGTGATGCAGGCTTCCACAGAACCCGGGTGCCTGCTGGGTTCCTTCAGGTTGCGTGTACAGGCGGCCATGATCCTTGCACACTCATGCCTATAGAATGAATGCTTGGAAGTGAATTGCTGGGTTAAAGGACATGGGTAGTTTTGTTTACATAACATCACTGCCTTGCCCTGTGAAGAAGTCATGGCCATTTACAGTCCCACAGATAATGCAAGGTGACACCTTGCCCTGTCGCTAGTGACCTTATGTCCTTCCCATCTTTGCCAGTGTGATGGGAGAAAGCTACCTTCCTCATAGCTTTCCCCCCCCCCATGACTGTGGCTGAGTGTCTTTTTCATTCAGATCCGCAGAAGAATGTGGCACAGACAGGGGAGCCCGACCCTGCAGTAGTGTTCCTGCCTGGAGGAAGATTTAAGAGTGCTCAGGTCCTTGTTGTAGGGGATAGACCAGGGAGGGCGCTACTGGCAGAGGAAGGGCCTTAGCAAAGGCACACAGGGGTGGGGGATGGGGTGCCTGGACGTGCCTTCTTTCCACCATTTGCTCCTGGGTCCTTGTCACCCAGCTCCAGCCCCGCTGTGTCCTCTGTGCTCCCCACACCTCAGAGAAGGCATCTTGTAGAGGGATCCTACCCCAAAGCCTCCAGTGAGGAAGGCTGCCCGCCCCCCTGACCTTCCTGCCCCGCCCACCCTGCTCCGCCAGCCAGGAGCGTACATCCTCATTAACACGGTTCAGTGGCCAGCCTGGTAATTGATCTCCCTCTGGCCCAGTGTGGACGTCGGCTAATGGGGATGAATGGGGCGGGAGGTGCTATGAGGGATGATCACTTGGAGGCCCACACAGGGCGCAGAGGCAGGCAGGAGATGGAGATGCTGAGTTGTTGGTCTGAAAGTCTGGTGTCCATGGCTGCCTTCGCCCACCCTGCCCTCACCCTGGCCCTGCAGCAGGACAAGCTGACAGGTGGACAGAGTGGCCCTGGAATTCAGCAATCACTGGACCTAGGGACGGAGGCCAGTCCTGGAAGTGAGACTCCAGTTCTAGAAAAGCGCTGCAGCCTCGAGGTTAGGCAGGTGATGTCTCCAGTTACTCTCTGTGGGGATCCTCCAGGATAGGGCAGCTATGGAGGCAGACCTGAAACAAGGATTCACGGTAAGATTCTTTTGTTTAGTCAGCCAACAAGTATTTATCAGGTGCTTACTGTGAGCCAGGCACTGGTAGATAGGAGGTTGGGGAGAAGGGTAATAAGGAATATTCAGAAGAACATAGGTGAGCTTTGGTGCTGGGTACTATTTAAGAAGGGATCTGGCCGGGCAGTGGTGGCGCACGCCTTTAATCCCAGCACTTGGGAGGCAGAGCCAGGCGGATCTCTGTGAGTTCGAGGCCAGCCTGGGCTACCAAGTGTATTCCAGGAAAGGCACAAAGCTTCACAGAGAAACCCTGTCTTGAAAAACAAAAACAACAACAACAACAACAACAAAAAAAAAACAAACAAAAAAAAAAAGGAAGGGATCTGAGAGGTACATGTGCTGAGACCTGAATGATGACCAAGAAAACATTCTGAGCAAAGACGACAAGCCTGAGGTGGTAATGGGCTGGGTACATTTGAGGAAGCAGAAGGGGGCCCTGCAGCTGAGATTTGGCCCATGAGGAAGAGATAAGGGCAGAAGTTGGTTGAAATAAAGCAAGGAGATTCATGGTCAAGGCCAAAAGCCCAGTTGCCAGGTCTAAAAGGGTCACATCCTTCTGATGTGATGCTGGCCAATCACAAAGGCAGAAGAAGATGTCATGGGGTCTGCTGTGCCTGAAAAGCCCAGGGAAGTCAGGCTTAGGCGATAGCTGCTGTGCCAGCAATGATGAAAAAGAGACACACAGGGTCATTTGGGCTAGCCTCAGACAGCTTTAGAGGTATAAGGAGTCCTCTCTGCTGCTGCAGGTGGAAGTCACACACAGCACAGACTTCCTGCCTTGTCCAGCCTCTGGCTGACGTGTAAGCCTGACTCAGGCAATCCTTCCAACAGCCAGTGTGCTATAAATTTGTGTTAAAGCGGCACTGAAGGCTCACACTGGAGCAGGGTGCAGTCAGCCTGGCAGGCAAGCAGGAGCGGTCTAGAATTCTTTCAGGATCTCAGACATTAAACCCACGTATGCTTTTTATGGGCAATTTAAACAATTTTCAAGGGTAATGTTGACTGTTCTCTTGATTTTTGCCATATGTACTGATTTTGCTGTTGAATATCCAAGTTGGATGCTGTTGTCATGGTTCTTGTGGGGCTAAGAGGTTTCGAAGACCTGTTGTGAGCTAATGTTGGGAATCCAGGGAGAGGCCGCATATGAAAGGGTTGTAGTGACTTCTCCCCTACTCTCACAGCATGCTGACACCCCCACATCCTTGCTTAGTTTGACCCTTACCCCATGATGCTGCATGACTGATACCTGGTCAGTCCCTCTTTGTAGGGGAATTGGCAGAGGAAGGGCCTGAGATGAGGATGCCAGGACGTGCCTTCTTTCCAGTATTTTCTCCTGGGTCCCTGTCACCCAGCTCCAGCCAGGCTGTGTCCTCTGTGCTGCCCACAGCTAGACTTACAATGCATCCCCTCCCTTCCTCCCTCCCCCTCTCTTCCTCTCTTCTGCCTTTCCTTTCTTCCTCTCGTTTTCTCTCTGAGACATTCTTACTATGTAGCCCAGGCTGGCCCAGAACTTGTGATCCTCTTGCTACAATTACAGGTGTGTGTCACCACGTCCAGCTTACTCTTGAAGGTCCTGGTGTTTGCAGTGCTCTGTTGCTGTAGCAGAGAATTGACCTCGAGTAAATGATGTGGGATGTTTCTGTACACGGTGAATATGTGGTGCTCCCCTTGGTTAATAAATAAAGCTACTTTGGCCTATGACAGGGGAGGATGGAGCCAGGCAGGAGATCCAAGCAGAGATATAGGGAGAAGAGGTCCTGACAGAGTCGGGGCAGATGCCCATCTAGCTGCCCAAGGAGCAAGATGCCAGCAGACTGGTAATGCCATGGCTACCTGGCAAAAATATAGATTAATAGAAATGGGTTAATTTAAGTTGTAAGAGCTAATTAGTAATCAGCCTGAACACTAGGCCAAATTTATAAGTAATACCATTTAAAAGTAATATTAAGCCTCTGAGTGATTATTTTATAATCATCTTCAGGACCCGGCAGGGCACAGAAAAGCCAATGACTATATAGTAAAGCTAATTTGGCCCATGGTTTCAGAGATTTCAGGATTAAGTCTCCTGGTTCCATCGTTGCTGGCCTGAGATGAGACAGAATATCTTGATCAGTGGGCACAAGTGATCGAGGAAGCTGTTCACTTCACGGCATCCAGGAAATAGAGGAGAGGAAGAGTCCAGAGACAAGACATACTCTTCGAAGGCACACCCCTAGTGACCTCCTTCATCCAATGGATTAATCCTTTGATGTGGAAATCACACTCCTGGTCTAAGCAGCTCTAAGTAGTGCCACCAGCTGGGGGTGCCTGTGTGGACATTTTACAACTAGATTGTAACCATCCTACTCAAATGTTCCCTCCTGTCCCTTCCTGGCCTTCCTTTAGGATTCTCCATATCCTTATCTAGAGAAAATGACAGTCCAGTTGGCCCTCTGTATCGGTGGGCTCTGCAGCTCTTAATTCTACCAGTCATGGCTCAAACATTTTGAAAATTATGTCTGCACTGGGCATGGGCAGATTTCCCCTTGTCATTATTCTCCAAACAATATAGTGTAATAACTATCCACATAGTGTTTGTTAAGTATAATAACTAATCTGGTGATGATTTAAATCACATCTCTGGATGTTGTCGTTGGAATGTGAAATGCCTCCCACATGCTCCTGTGTGCGAACGCTTGGCCCCCAGCTGGTGGTGCTGAATTGAATTAAATTTTGAGCACCTATCTGACGGGCGGCTGGGGCGGCCTTGACTGTGCTATCTACCTCCTGTTCTGGCCTGAGCATCCTGCTTCATGGTCTTCCTGGTCACATGGTCACCCACTCCTGTAGCCGCGCCTTCCAATCACCGTGGACTGATGCTTGCTGGAATGATGAGCCAGAATACATCTTTTCTGCCCTTTAACCGTAGCACTTGGGAAGTAGAGGCAGATGGACCAGGAGTTTGAGGCCAGAATTGGCTGCATAGGGAATGCAAGGCCAGCCTGAGCCACATGAAACCCCATTTCAAAAAAAAAAAAAAAAAAAAAAACAAAACCATAGCAACATCAAAAATCCTTCCCCTCCTTAAGGTATATTTTTTTTGTCACAGTGATGGGAAAAGCCATACGATGGAGATTCTGGACCAACTCCCTAGAGGCACTCAGGGATAAGTCTATGGCTTTCGGATTACAGATCTTAGCAGATTTTGATCTAGGAAAAGCATTTGTTAAGTTTCATCAAGTTATGATCTTTAGAAATCATAATTTCTTAGTAATCAAAAATAAAAAGGATGCTTTTAACCTGATAAAAGCCATCTAAGACACATGTGGAAGAGAAATCTGGCACTAAGAAAAAAGGCAACTAATAGACATCTAGAGCAAAACTTTATTTACTTATTTATTTTGAGACAGGGTCTCACTATGTAGTTCTGGATGTCTGGGTACTCACTATGTAGACCAGGCTAGCCTCAAACTCACAGAGATCCACCTGCCTGCCTCTGCCTCCCAAGTGCTGGGATTAAAGGTGTGCACCACTCCACCTGGCTAACCTTTATTCTTAACGTTGGTGCATTAGTAGAGGATGAGGATGGGGATATTGACTTTAGTACTTCATTGCCAATGGAATAACACAAGAAAATAAATAAGCATGAAGATTAGAAGGGAAGAGACAAGGGCAGGAACCATCCTTCCTCTCATTTCCAACTTAACAGATACTCAGTGTTTATTAAATTGAGTAAAAATTCAGCAAGTCCATAAAGAACATTCTTTTTTTAAAAAGATTTATTTATTTACTTATTTAATATGCACTGGTGTTTTGCCTGTATATATTCTGTGTGAGGGTGTTGGATCCCCTGGAATTGGAATTACAGACAATTGTGAGCTGCCTGCCCTGTGGGTGCTAGGAATTGAACCCGGGTCCTCTGGGAGAACAGCCAGTGCTCTTAACCACTGAGCAATCTCTCTAGCCCCATAAAGAACATTTTAAAGGGCTTAAGGAAACCCTTTACTACCAAGAGCCTGAGAAGGTTCATGTATTTGACAGGTTCAAATGGGTTTGCCAGAGTGATGGGTGACAGTTTCCTTAAGACCAGAAGGGAATCGGTGTTGGTCTAGAAGGCAGACGAGATGTTTCCATCAGTGTGATCTCTGTGAGGGAAGAGATGACACCTGGGCTCCAGACTGGGAGCACAGAGCTGGGGACATGCTAGAAGGTGTACTCTAGCCAGGAGGGAGCCGCAGTAGTTAGAGGCTTCAGTTCAAGAGACTTCTTACTCCTTTCTCTGAGTCATATGGAGTCAGAATAGTCTGCTGATTTCTACAGGGCTCAAAAATAGAGTCAGTTTCCTGTCTCTATCCATTTCCTGCCAGGCTTGGGTTCTGAGGATATCTGTGATATTCTCAGCAAAGTACCAGTGGCTCATGGACAACTGAGTGTCAGGCATCTGCTGTTTCTGCCTGGTACCCACCTCTTCCTCATCATCTGGGTGTTCTTTTGTGGCCATCTCACCAATGTTCTCTCAGGGGAGGATGCACAGAAGCCAGGCTTGCAGCAGCATGTTCCAGTTTTCTGGCCATGGAGAGCAGACAAATGGCTGTTGCTCCAGGGTCTTTGCTGAGAAACATAAGCTCCTCTTGAAGCTCCAGATCTACCCATGACTGCTTATCTGCCCCTGGTCCTCTGCAAGAATGACATAGAGAAACACAAGGTCAGTAAAACATAGCCAACTGTGGCACCACACTTGAGGCCTTAGATCTAGCCATGTCTAGGGCAGAGCTGTTTCTTTCTCTTTTTTCTGTTTTTTTTTTTTTGTTCTCCTTTTTTTGTTGTTTTCTGCCACCTGCAATCAGGAGTCTTGATTAAGGGCCAAGAAGATGGCTCAGAGGGTAAAGGCATTTGCAACCAAGCCTGAAGACCAGAGTTTGATTCCCAGAATCTGCATGCTGGAAGGAGATACCCACGCTGGAACATTATTCTCCGACCTTTATATACACACTGTAGTAACCCTCCCCCACCCAATAAATACATACATAAATGTAATAAAAGTAAAAAAGAGTCTTGACTGATGAAATAGGAAAATGGGAGATGTTGAGGACTGGCTTGAACCTTTCCTCCCATATGGAGACAGGTGTGAACAGAGCTTCTGAACGGATTCCAAGCTGGCAGTCCCTGCCTCTTCCTCTATATCAGAGGAATAAAGTCATGGCCAAAGCTTGGACTAAGTGCTAATTTTTGTAAAGTAAGCTTGAGACATGACTCACAAATGGTAAAATGTACCGATTTTAAGTATATATTTCAATGCATTTTATAAATGCATTTGTCTCTCTGTTAGCTACCACCGCAATCAGGATCAAGATCCTCCCATCATCCGGGATAGAGAAGCTCCCGTTACCCAGAAGGTGCCCTGTGGTGCCTCAGCAGAATCCCTGTTCTTCCTCACTGGCCACACGCCATCAGGCTGCTTTCTGTCACCGTGGGTTGATCTTGTTTTCTGTAGAATTTAATATACAATTGACTCTCTGTATCTGCCAGTTTCTCAACCTCAGATTCAGCCAACTTCTCATCAAAGATATTTAAAAAAATTACACCTGTCTTGAACATGTACACACATTTTTCATTGCCATTATTCTCAGAAAGATCCAACTATTTACATAACATGTACATCAACTGTTTACATAACATGTACATTGTATCAGGGACTATGCATCATCTAGCGGTGCCTGAAGCACAGGGCAGGATGTGAGTCAGTTCTATGCAAATCCAGACCACTGTATAGGATGCTAGAGCATCCTCCGATGTTGGTGTCTGTTGTGGGGCAGGGGTTGGAACCAATCTGCCTTGGTGGTGGAGGGTCAACTGCACAATTAATCCTCTGAATTTTGGGGGTTCCATATTTTCAAATTTGCCTACCAGCAATAAGGTATTTGTAACTCCAAATCAGTGTTTGCAGTGCTTCTGTGGTCCTCTGTGGACCTTAGTGGATGACAACATCAGTTGCCCTCATGTGCATGTGTCCAGCTGTGGTTGAACCATACAATGTTCCACCCCTAAACAAAAACTCTGGAACTGGAGAGATGGCTCCAGATGGTTAACAGTACTTAAAGCTCTTGCAAAAGACCTGGGTTCAGTTCCCTGCACCCACATCAGATGGGTCACAACCTTCTGTAACTCTCGTACCAGGGGAGGACAGCCTCTGGCTTCCTGAGGCACCTTGCCTGCATGTGGGACACACAGACTCATGCAAGCAGACCTAGACACATAAATATAAACAAGTCTGTAAAAAACAAAGAGTAACTTGCAAGTCAATGGTGACTTTCCAAAGAAACATGAATGCTTAAGCAATTCAAACCAATGCTCACACTAAACAAGTGGCTCTTTCACAATTAAAAAAATTTTTTTTTGTTTTGTTTTTTGAGACAGGGTTTCTCTGTGTAGTTTTGGTGCCTATCCTGGATCTCGCTCTGTAGACCAGGCTGGCCTCGAACTCACAGAGATCTGCCTGGCTCTGCCTCCCGAGTGCTGGGATTAAAGGTGGCTCTTTCACAATTTACTTAGCGCTACCTTTGTAGCCATTTGGTGCTCTTTCTTGGCATTTTCCTTGTTTTAAATAGCTCAAAATATAAGGCAGAAATGTAGCTAGAGTTTTCCTGCCTGGCCCACGGTCAGGACAAATCTCTGTCACCCGCCAGTCCCACAGCCGCTCAGACCCAAC
>CABHPR010134006.1:11492-26493 GCA_902168415.1 Peromyscus melanophrys
TGCCACATGGCTTGTGGCTTACCGGCGTCTTCACATGCTGCTTGTCATGGTGGCGGCTGGCAGTGTCTCCTCTGCCTTCCACTTCCCAGAATTCTCTCCTCCTTGTCCCGCCTATACTTCTTCCTGCCTGACCACTGGCCAATCAGTGTTTTATTCATTGACCAATAAGCAACATGTTTGACATACAGACCATCCCACAGCACAGAAATGCTGGTAGGAAGTCCGAATCACAAGAAGAAGGTTGCTTTGTATCTCACAGAGAAGCATACATGTTAAATAAACCTCATTCAGATGTGACCACAGGTCTTTGGGACACAAGCTCAATGCTAAGTCTCTCTCTCTCTCTCTCTCTCTCTCTCTCTCTCTCTCTCTCACACACACACACACACACACACACACACACACACACACATACACACACATGAAAGCGTTGTGCCTTTCAATAGAAAACACACATCACCAAGTTACATGGTGATTAATTGACAAAAATGTAACCAGAGGCCTGCAGGAGCCTAACCCCATTTTCTGTAGAAGCAATGGATCCGTTGTACCTGCGATTTGGGTCTCCAGGACTTCAAAGGCCATTATTACAAAAAGCGAGACATGACTGTTCATGAATCCACCACCTTTGAGCTTTTGTGTTCTTGTGATGTTTGGAGGTCGGCTCATGCTCCTCGGAGCCCCCGAGGTGTTTTCTCTTTATTGGTAGCAATGGCTCTGTGACTGCACCGTTGCTTGTTCATCCACCGTTGATGCGGCATTTGGGTTGTTTGAGCAATTACCAAAAGCTGCTATTAACCTTTGTGTACAAATCGTTATGTGGACATATGTTTTCACTTCTAGTCTGTGTGTTTTCATATGAGTAAGTACGGTATTGGTTTAATCCTTATAACTGGGTGAAGTAGCCTGATACGGTGTGCAAGATGGAACTCAGAGCTGTGGGGACGTGCAGGATGTCCCACGGCTCACACCTGTACCTGAGTGTCCTTGTTCAGTCAGCCCTGCAGTGACAGAGCCTTGGCTATGTCAGCGTGCCTTTGCTGGTACTATGGTTTGAATGTGTCAAAAGTTCTTGTGCTGGGAGCTTGGCTGCCAGAGCCATGGTGTTGAGAAATGGGGCCTTTGAGAGATGATTGGGACATGGCGACTGCCCTTCTGAGTGGATTAGCACATCAGAGACTGGTGGGGTCTCTGCAGAGTGGCTGTTTTAATCAGAGTGAACTCTGTCCCGCTGTGTGATGCTTCCACTACATTATGTTGGAACAAGGCTCCTGCCAGATGCCCGAGCTGTGCTCCAGCACTTCCGGCTCTCAGAACTGAACTAAATGCTCTTCTTTATGAAACCCCTAGTCTACAGCATTCACTGATGGATAGGACAATTGTCTTTGAGTTCCCCAGATGCAAACTGTGCCATTTCAGTCCCTCTTAAGAACCATTCAGCTGTCCAGGTCTGTGATCCCAGGCCTGCTGCATGCCTGAGCAGGAGGGGCAGGTTGCACCCACAGCCTCTGGAAGCCAGCTACAGAATCTCTTCCAATTCATCTCCCCGCCAGGGGTCAGCATGAATGCTTATGCTTACTTTGGGCCCCTCCTCCTCCATCATCCACTGTAGTGAGACTGTCCCTCAAGGCTTCCCAAGGCCCCTTAAAGGACCACATGTCAGTTCTGCTAACTGACACATCTCTGCTGGGGAGCCTTGGGTTCTGAGCTCACAGAGAGTGAAAAATGGCTGGAGCAGGCTCTGAAAGCCCCCCCCCCCGACTTCCCCCAGCTGTCTTCCCAGGCCTGGAGTCCTAGCAGGCTCTCAGACATTCTGTCAATAAATCTGGAAGTCTCTGTGACTTAGTTAGCTAACTCTCCCAGCACATCCAAAAGTTTCTGTGGCTTGTAGTCGGTTACCCTATACACTGTAGTTTACATTCACTTCCCTCATGGACTGGAGTCTTTCTTTAGTGATAGCTTATCCCATGGGAATTCCCTCTGACCTCTGCTTCCTGTCAATTTCTTGGCCTCAGGAAACTCTGGGAGAAGAAACGGGGAGCCTGGTACCCATGCTCAGGATGAGCCCTAGGTATGGGGAACCAGGGTAAGGATCTGGCCTCTGATTTGCCATTAGCTCTCAGAGGTTCACCTTATTCACCTCTAAGATGGGAGCCACTGCCACTATCTCAGTGACTGCTGTGTGTCCCTGTGCTGGAGAGAAGAGAGAGAGACTGTGAGTGTCTCAGTTCAGCAGCTGACAAGGGAAGTCCCAATGCCTTGGGGCCAGCTTGGATACTGTCCATACCTTGGTCAGTCTCTGGCCAGGAACTTGGCCACCTTAATTAAGCAAAGCACCTGGTAGAAAGCTCCAAAAGTTAGGCCAGAATGGGGAATCTAAGTCTGGGACTTGCCTTTAGACCCATTGTAAGTTGAAAATATTGTTAAGCAGAAAAGACAGTAACTCCTCCAGACCCGCAGAGCATCATGGCTCACTCAGCCTAGGGTGCTGTCCTCAGAAGCGTTCATTAGCATCATTGGGCAAATCATTAACACAAGCCTATTTAAAATAAAGTGCTGAACATCACAGGTAATTTATTGAACATCACGCTGAAAGTGAGAAACAGCACGGTTGTCTGGATAGGCTCTCCACCATTGTAAAACTGAAAAATTGTAAGCTAAACCATCGAAATAAAGGACCATCTGCCGTGACAAGTTAAAAGACAGTCTCTTTAGAGTGTTGCCACAAGGATGAGAAATTCTGCTAAAGACTGAAAGAGCAGAGAGCGTTCAGCCTACTTCCCTGGCCAGGGTTAGTACCATCAGGGCAGAGGGTGAGGCTGCAGGTTTAACATTGGGCCAAGGTGGCCTGCAGTAGGAAAGGGGTCCTGAGGTGTTACTCCCTGATGAGGTGGAGGGAGCTAATGGAAGACAAAAGCCCTAAGTGTCCCCTCATTGGTTGAGGGCGAGGGTTGGCATCAGGCAAGCTCACAGGAGGCACCTGAAGCAAATGGGAAGCTGCGCTGTAGCCTCTGAGGCAGAAGCAATGGAAGGCTTGGGTATGTCAGGCTCAGAGGGGCGGTGGTCTCGTTCCCACAGGACCTACTGAGGACAGCTTTGCACCTGTTCGTCTGTGGGTAGGAGGGCTGCATGTCTGTTCTCAAAATGTACGTGGACGGACTGAAACAGCATAGGCACCCGGCATGGCACCAGCCCGCATGGCACCAGCCTGCGTGGCACCAGCCCACCAGGAATTTAGAGTTGAGTGACCCACATGGAATAAGCCCAGGCTATGTCCTATCATGGATAGGGCTTGTGGCACTGCCTGGGTTGGGTCATAGGCCTAGACAGGCAGATAGACAGGTACTTTCTGAGGAGGCCATTGGGATGGCTGAGACCCTAAGTGACAGGCTGTGACAGAGAGAAGAGTGTTCTCTGTTAACTCTGGCGTTGGATTTGACCCTGTGGACCTTGGAGGGTGCTGGGGGTGGAGCAGATAGGGGTGTGACAGTCCAGTGCCATGCAGTTTCAGGGCAGGAAAGGGAGGGAAGGAGGGGTGTGTGTGAAGAGGGGATTCCTTGTTGGGGGAGGTAGAGACTGGAGGGATGGAGCCGAATGCTGGCCTCTGCCGAGGACACCCCAAGGTTACCTTGGCCTGTGGCTCGCCACCACCCTGAGCTGCTAGCAGTGTGACAACAGCGAACACAGCCTCTCCGAGTTTTATTATCATTCAAATGAGGATGTGGAGAGGTATTTCATTTGATTGGTAGAATAATAGGAGCCATTTATCTACCTTCTCTCAACCTTTCATATCTGTTTCACTATTTTATGGGATCACATACATCATAGTAAAGGCAAAAATGTATTTTTTTCCCTTGACTTGGGGGCTGGGGAGGGGTGAGGCTGGGATGGGAAGGAAGCTCTGGCAGTGGCTGGCAGGAGCTGAAGGAAATGAAATCGAAAGAGACTATTACTGCTGACAGACAGCTACATCTGAAAGGGAATAAGAAACTCCCCAGTGCGGCAAGCTTGAGGAGTTTTAAATGGAAGACCTAACAGCCTTCAGCTCTGGGTCCGCAGAGAGGCAGAGGACAGAGGGAGGGCTGGAGGTGGGTGAGAGGGAACGAAGGGGGCAGTGCAGGGCAGCCGGGGGTGGGGGTGTCCTCGAGAGGGTCAGCAGCTGGAATTCTGCCTTTTGTTTGATTGTGATGAATCACACACGTCATACAAGGATCCATGCTCCTTTCGAAAAAGTTACAACATTACAGGTGTAACTCATGGTGCCCGTTTGCCCTAGTGCCAGCCCCTCAGCCCCAGCCCGGGGCAACTACTTTTTCCTCTTGATTTTACAATCACACAGACACTTTAAAAATGGCAGTCCTGGTTTTGTGGGTTTTCCCCCCTTCCTTATGCTATGCCACTCAATGTGTTTCCAAGTTTTTCACAGGTGTCTGTGGATCTCGGCTGTTTCCAGAACTGTCATGCAGGGTTCCTGTCTGTGGATACCCTGTCCCCTCAACCCACACTTGGGTCGTTTCCAACCACAACTACAGATGTGATTCAAGGAACATCCTTTGTCCTCCTTCCAGATACAAGGACAGGATTTCCTCCAGAGGGGATGAGTAGTAGACCTGCTGATTTGTGTGTGTGTGAGTGTGTGTGAGTGTGTGTGTGTGTGTGTGTGAGTGAGTGTCTGTGTGTGTGTCTGTGTGTGTGTCTGTGTGTCTGTCTGTGTGTCTGTGTTTGTGTCTGTGTGAGTGTGTGTGTATGTGTGTGTGTGTGTGTGTGTGTGTGTGTGTGTGTATGTGTGTGTGTGTGTGAGAGAGACAGAGTGTGTGCTCTACTTGCTCTCACCGACCAAAGTATCTCCCACTGGCCAGTGGAAGCAGTTCTGGAGCATCATGCCTGGAGCCTCGTGGGCAGGAAATGGGTGGCCAAAAGGGAGCCCCAAAGCATTGTCAGGACTTCATGGCCTTGAGAACTACTCAGGAGGGGCGAGCCTTTTCCATTTACCTGGGTTGGCTTTATCTCTGATGGACTCTGGTTATTCCAGCAGCTTCCAGCCACCTCCTGATATAACCTTAGGTCTTGGCCGTGGCCAAGGTTCTTGACCTTCAGCTGTGAGTCAGTATATTTCTTCTGAGAAAAGACAGTCGTGGGGGCTTTGGTCATTTGGAACTGAAACAATGGTTGACTGATGCCACTGCTACACCTGAGGCTTTAGACACCAGGAGCCTGCCAGGGGCCAGGTGACGGCATAATGAGCCCAGGGTTTGGAATCCACCAGCCCTTCTTCTGAGGTGAGAGCCCCGTAAGGGACTCCTGCTCTCACTGACAGCCTGGATGCTGCTTCAGCATTTCGTTCCCTGGGGGTCCGTCCTTCTGATTCCATACCCCAAAGGCGGCCCCCACCTCTGCAGCCCCTCCCTTCAGTCTGGGGCTGGGTCACACTCTGACTCTACCCTACCACAGTGGCTAGTCCTTGCTCCCCGCGCCCCCACCGCACCCCCCAGCAACTAGAGCTGAGGTTTGAGGTAGAGACTGAGTGGAGAAGCAGAAAAAGCAACACCATCATGTTCACCAATACCATCACATCCAGTGCTCAGATTCCACCACAGGTGGCAGGTCTGGGTGCGATCTGGTCATTTCTAAACTTGTCACAGAGACTTAAAAAACAGGGTCAAAACTCTGTCAGGAGTGAGAAAGCATACCGGTGACAAATGGCTCGAGTTGGAGCTCTCCCAAGTTACAGGGACACAGTGTGTGTGTGTGGGGGGGTCACTGTGCACTTTAGGCCCGATCTCCAGAACTGGGCTTGGGGAGGGTAAGCCCCTCATGTACAGCTGTGGATCTGGTTGAAGGGAATCTCCCTTCGGGGTAGGGTGAGGGTCCATGTGACCTGATCCTGTGGTGTACTGTGACAGCTGGTGGCATGGGGGGGGGGCAGCCTGGTGAGCTTCCCAGCCCCTCAGGCCCTTGGGAGAGCAGCCCAGTTCCCAGGGAGGGCCTTCAGGGGTCTCTAGGTTGTAGCTGAGGTTAGGACACGGCCAAACTGCCTTGGCCCTTACAGAAACCAGCTGGGTTCACAGATTCCCCATTGGCTGCCAACGCAGAAGGTAGATGGTAGATGGCGTCTGGGAGCCAGCTGTCCTAGAGCATGTCTTTGGGGAGCCAGTGGGAGACAACACTGACTGACCCATCTGCCACTCCACCTATATTCTCTGGGGATCTAGGGGCAAAGAGATTGGATAACAGGATCTTGATTAACCGAGTCTAAACCAGAAGTGTTCTAATGACCTTTAAACTTACTCTCTGCTGCAGGCATACAGGCAGTGAGAAGCTAAGGCTGCTGTGGGCTCAGTCCCATATGCATAGCTAGACTCCTGACAGGGATTGGAGCCCTCTCGGATCCTCAAGGCTCTTTGCTCCTTCTCCTTCTAGTACTGTGATGGGTGCTGGACACACCCGCCCCGTGCTCCAGCTTCAGGGTCCTTCTCTCTGGTAGCATACTGTTTGAGGACTTGGTGAAATAGAGAGCAAGCTCTTTGGTGAGCAGAGTTGTCCCCTTCCTGTGTCCTGGGCCTTCCCTACTTGGTGAGTGGCAGGGGCAGAAGGATATGGAAGGGAAGGTATTGATGAGGTGAGAGAGAGCCAGGTGACCCAGTGGTCACAAAGTAGCCCGAGGAAGGAGGCACTAGGCACACAGCAGCAGGCCCAAGGGGAAATCCGCTCTAGGGGTCCAGATCAAACGCCTGGGCCTCTGATCCTCACATCAAACAAGGTGGGATCCGCTGCGCACTTTGGTGTTCTCATCTTGGAAAAGCAAAGAGCCAGCTCTACCTCCCAGATTCATGCTTGGTGCTGTGGTTTAGGTGAGTGTCCACAAAGTTTCCCATGTTAACAAAGGTTCCCTGAGATGAACCTTTCAGGAAGAGATCTGTGAGAGGAAGTGCCTCCTGGGAAGGCTGTAGGTCAGTGGGGTGTTCCCCCAAAGGAGACTGTGGGGCCCTTGGCTGGTCTTCTCTTTGCTTCCTAGCTCACGGTGTGTGTGATTTGACACTATAAACCCCTGTCCAGACGAGTTTGCCACACAAGACTCCCAGGGTTAGAGTTGTCCTGTCTTGAGCTGGAACCTTCAGAGTCGGGAACTACACAGCCTTTACACATGCGTTGCCTCGGGTCTTTGGTTGTAGTGACACTAAAGTGACCAGCACACGTGGCTGTGTGCGGAGGCCCAGCCAACAGCTGATTCTTGCACTTTTGTTGGATTCATTGGCCAAGAGAGCTCACTGGCCTGCATTGCGGTAGCCGTGCAGTGAGCCGGACCCTCCGGGCTTCCTCCTTGCTGCTAAAGCCAAAGCAAGGCCCACCCCAGGCCCTTTGCACCCACACCTCCCTCTTCTAGAACGCTTTCTTCTCTGAGCTTCTCCTTCGTCTACGCTTGAGACAGCCCAGTGGTCCCCCATGGAGGATGTTTCTGGCACTTCCAAACATCCAAAGTGCTCTCCTGAGCGGCAGGGTACTTTTTCTCTATTTTCTCTAGGGTTGTTCCCAGGGCCTCAAGCATGCTAAGCAAGTGCTCGCTCACTGAGCAACACTCCCCAGACCTCCCACCTTAGTGTCCAGGATGGCTGAGATTACAGATCCGTACCTCAACTCTGGTTCTTGCCTGTTATTTCTCTCTTTCTCTCTCTCCCTCCTTTCCTCCCTTCCTTCCCCTTTCCCTCCCTTCCTCCTCTGTGTGTGTGTGTGTGTGTATGTGTGTATGTGTGTGTGTGTGTGTATGCTAGTGCTCATGCAGAAGGCCTCTGCCATCCCTCCAATTACAAGTGATCCACCACCACACTTAGTCTTTAAATTAATTAATTTAAAATTTTTATTAGATGTATTTGTTTATGTGTATTTCGTGTATGTATGTGTGCCACGTGCATGCCCGGTGCCTATGAAATCAGAGGAGGGTGTCGGACGGACCCTCTAGAACCGCAGTTTTAGATCCTTGTGAGCTGCCATGGGGTGTTGGCAGCCAGTGCTCTTAACCACTGAGCCACCTCTCCAGCCCCCATGCCTAGTTATTTTTGGGGAAGCACTGGTGGTTGAACTCAGGTCCTCAGGCTTAGAAACACTGAGTTCTTAACCGAGCTCCTCTGGCCTGCTGTTCTTCATAGCCCTTACCACCGTCTGAAACAACTTTTAAATATCCGAGTCACTTGTCTCCCTCTCCCTCCTCCTCGGTCCATGTCCAAGGGCAGTTGAAGGGGACAGTCTGCTGACTCTGGGGCCCTCAGTCTCAGGGCCCAGCCAGCACAGATGTTAGGGAGTCTGAGAGTGGGGGTCCTTGGGGCGTCATCTCGATGTGAGAAGAGTCAGGAAGGAGCTGGACATAGTGGTTCACACCTGTAATTCTGGTATCCAGGAGACTGAGCCAGGAAGGTCACCATGAGGTGGAGGCTAGTCTGGCCTATAATAGTGGGTTCCAGGCCAGCTTGGGTCCAGAGTGAGACTCTCACTTCCCTACCCCAAGATGGAAGTACAGGACCAATAGATTCCTGGTTTAGACCCATGGGGACAGTGTTGCCATCATGCTTCAAGCGTGGCAGCTTGTGCTTGGGTACCAGACCTAGCCCTGGCCCAGCTGCCTTGCGCTTCACTGAAGCTCTGTGAATTTACCTGCTGCTCTGCACTCACGCTTTCCCGGCTCTACACCACTTCCTCCCAGCTCGCCAGCAATTTATTAAAGTCGGTAGAGACAATGTTCCTGGGAGGTCCGTTTGCCTTGGCCTCTTGCAGCCCCACAGGAATGAGCGAGCTCACCGGGTCCTGCAGGACCCTCAGGCATTCTGCTGGCTCTGGAGCCCCAGGCTGGGATGTCCAAGGGAAATTGCTGTGCCAAGCTAGCTCCAGGGACAGGCTATCTGGTCACAGCATCTCCTGTCAAGAGTAACTCCAGCTCCATGTTCTTGGAGGGCTTGAGACTTACCAGAAGCAGAGGGTGCCAGGTTGGGGATGAGGATGGGATTGGGAGGGGGAGGGGTGTGGCCTCCTGGGAGGGTGGAGTTAAAGCACACTGCAAGACGGAGATGCTTTTTAAAAAACAGCAGAGTCAGCGTTAAGAACAGTGGCTGCTCTTCCAGAGGACCCAGGTTCAATTCCCAGCATCGGCATGGCAGCTCACAACTGTCTGTAACTCCAGTTCCAGGGGATCCAACATCCTCACACAGGCATGCATGCAGACAAAACACCAATCAATGCTCATAAAAATAAATAAATTATATTAAAAAAAAAAGGAACAGAGAAGTGTGTGTGTAGGGGTGGGAGTGGGGAGTAGGGGGGGCAGGGGTGGGGGTGGCGGCGGCTGGGGATGGGGGTGGGCTGGGCAGTGGGGATGGTGGTAGTAGGGGTCATAGAGACACATGACCTTTTTGGTTTTTGAAGGCTACCTATCTATGCGATGGCATTCTACAAGGCAAACTTGGGCAGTAGACCAATTAAAAACTGCAAGCCACAGCCTTGTCTATTTCCCCTTTCATCTAAGCATGCTGGATCCTAGGGAATTTTTGGGGTTGAGACCCTTGCTCTGTGTGCCACAGCAGTGGTGAAGTCCGTGGGCCAGTTGTCCTTCGGGGAGGGATTCTCCTCCTTTTCTCTCTGCATTTGGTCATTGCTTATTGAATGCTGGGCCAGTGCCTGGCACCCAAAGGTGTGAATATACACCCATCCAACAAATCACTGAATGAATGGATGGTAATGACTGCCCACTGAACTTTGCTTCTGCAGGGGAGCTTGAGCTCCAGGCAGGCCCAGGAAGCAGAGGCCAGCATCTGGGAGGTGCTGGAAGTCATCCTGGTGACAGGGAGGGTGGGCTGAGGAGGCGGGGTTGGATCCTGATTGCTGCTGCTATTCAAGCACCTACCAGCCTGGGGACCCAGCTCAGCTCCCTGGACATCTGAAGAAATGTTCCCCAGGTGATTTTGGAGTTCATATCTGCACCAGCACAGCGCCCCCCCCCACCCCCCATCCCTGGGGCTATGCAGCTTTCTAAAGTTACTTATGACCATGGTGGTCAGGCCTGTGGTCTAGCTCAGCCACTCAGCGTGTTTCAAGTAAGCCAGGAAAGAAGTGTGTGAAATGACTGTTGGTTTTGCCCAAGCAAAATCCATTTATTAAGCGTGGTACTTGCTTAAGAAAAAACAACGGCTATTGACAAAATATAAGAAAATAAATTAAAGCAGCGACTCCTTAAAAGGACCCTGTCCAATAATTTGATTTTTTCCCTTTCTTCCCTTAAAGGCCACAGTGACACAATCAATCTTGCTGTTCCATGGGCTTGTTTCATTACAGCTTTTTCCTAAGTGGGGAAAAAGGAAGAAAGAAGAAAAGGAGAAACAGGGAAGTTGTGCGCTGTCTGAATGTTGTCCCCTGAGAGCAGCCCTGCCCCTGTGTGGCCCACCGCCTCCTCTGGTCAGCTGCTTCCAGCAGCAGTTGCACTGACTGTCCTGTGTCTCTGGTCCCAGGCATTCTGCCTTCTCCAGATGTGCCCTCCGGATAGGACCACAAGGTCTGGTTCCCTCCGGCCTTCTCCTTCCAACCCTCATGATCTCAGATCCCGCGACCCTATCTTAGGCCCTAGGCACAGCTGGCTAGGCATTTCAACAGGATTCTTGAAAAACAGTTGATATTTTTCATTTAAAAATAAAAAAGTGCAGCAAGGTACATGTGTGCTGACATGTGAGCAGACACACTTTGCACACTCCAGGAGACCTGCTCTGTGTACAGTACCTTGCTTCAACATATGGAGGATCTCAGATGGAGGAGGCCCCCTTATCCTTCTCTTTACAAAACCCTTTACCCCAGGCCTGTTCTATACTGGTCTGCTGCTCATGCTGAGTGCCTTCCCCAACAGTAGGACACCCTCACTACCCTCCACACCTTAATCATGGGTCAGACTTGTGAGGAAGCAAATGACCTTTGGAGTAGTCTCTGTGTTTGGAACCATGATCCTGTTGTGTCCTTGGCTAAATCAATTAGTCCCTGTAAGTTTCTCTATCTGAAGAGCAAGGTCAATAATACCCTGGGGTGGGTGTGAGGACTGAAAGAGCAGCCATGTGTAGTAGTAATAATAATAATGATGATGATGATGATAATAAATACACTTTATAGTTGAGCACTAGCTCAATTTATATTTATATTATTTATATTTATATTTATATTTATATTTCTTTCTTTATATCATTGCCTGAAGTCTTCAATCTCGGCCACTTGTGGCCTTAATTTAAAGCTGAAAAGACTGAGGTGCTGAGAGAGTGTGTTAACTGCTTATGGTCGTAGCTGTTAGATGAAAGACATTTTATCTGGGAGTGGGGACTTTGCAGAATCCTCACCTCATCCCTCCCTCCATTTCCTTTTGGAAAGACCCCTCCCCCAATGGGTGTGGTCTTGACAAGAGGGAGCCTGCTTCCCCTAACAGAAGTCCAAGAGTAGCTTGTCTCATACTGCAGGGCGGGGAGTGGCCTCAATGGAGAACTTCACTCCAGCCTTCAGCCCCTAGTGTTCTCTTACCTGATCCCGCACTTGCCTGGGAATCTGAGGGCTCCAAATAGAATCTTCCCATTTCCTTTAATGTGAGCAGAATCCGAACTCTGTAGCTGTCAGCTCAGAACTCTGCAACTGAGTAACGTAATTGATCATGATAGTGTCAAGAGTAGCTATCGGTTCTTTTTTTTTTCATTTCATTTATTTTTTATTACATTGTTGTTCTGAATGCATGTATGTCTGTGTGAGGGTGTCAGATTCCCTGGAACTGGAATTACAGACAGCTGTGAGCTACCATGTGGCTGCTGGGAATTGAACCCAGGTCCTCCGGAAGAGCAGGCAATGCTTGTAACTGCTGAGCCATCTCCCCAGGCTTCGCAGCTATGGCTTCCTGAGCATGTACCGTGTGCCTCACCCCAAGATAAAGAACTCTATAGACATGGTTGCACCTCATCCCCGCCACACTCCTATAAGGGTCCCTGTCTCACAGGCAAGCAAAGTTGGGGTCATAGACAAGGAGATTTTCACCTTTATCAGGCAGCAGGTTTAAGCCAGCTGCTTGAACACAAAACACCCTCTCCTTGGTGCACACAATGGAGCAGAAGTGAGAGGTCATTTCAAAGCCCCTGCTGCACTATGGCTCAGCAGCCAGAGATCCTCTGGAGCACTCTTGGGAAACCCAGAGCAAGTGCCATGGGACCATGTGCTGAAGCCTGGCCAGCAGGATACTGGTAGACTGTGGGAAACAAAGTTTGACCTAAGGATGCACAGTATTCAGCCAGCTGGAAACCAGGTGGGAAGCGAAGCCTGCAAGGGAACTGTCTTAGGAACTCCAGGCAGCACAGGGTGGGGCCAGCATTTGCCACTAGGTTGCTAATGGAAACTGGAACCTTGAAGGGACAACTGGGCCAGCATCTGTAATCTGATCATCCAAAGGAAGACCTGCAGAAGGGAACAGGGTCACCCATCGCCCATCATGGAGGGATGCCCGGGGGTAAGGCAGGCTTCTAGGGGCAGAGGAAGGAATGCCAAGAGATGTGAGACTGAATCCTAGCAACCAGTCAGTTTCTACATCCTGTATCTCTATCTTTCCACTCTCTACATCAACTCCTTCTTTATTGAATACTCAGTGTCAAGATGGGATGCCAACCCTGTCCTGCCTGTAACGCTTTGGGTTTTTGTTCCTTACTCTCTCAAAGAACAGAGATTGGCCTGGTTTTCAGGGTCTCGGAGAGATGAGACTGCTCTACATTCTCCGATTGTGTATCTTCACCCCTCTCTGTTTCGTCTATCTTTAGCCCAGACTCCCCCCTCCCCCTGCCCCCACCCCCGTTCATCCATACAGCTTTCCCTTTGATTTTCCTTTCCCTCCTCCACTTTCTGTCTCTTTGAAAAGCTTTTAAAAATAGATTTATTTTATTTGATGTGTATGAATGTTTTGTTTGCATGTATATGTTTGTGCCACGTGTGTGCCTGGTGCCATGGAGGTCAGAAGAGGGCATTGGAGTCCTGAAACTGGAGTTACAGATGGAGAACTGGAACTGGGTGGGTGCTGGGAACCAAACCTGGGTCCTCTGAAAGAGCAGCCAGTGCTCTTAACCACTGAGCCATCTCTCCAGCACATTCAAGTGCCAAAGGAAAAGAACTGTGAGCTCACAGGGAGGGTATGAAGGGTTTTCAGGTGGAGGAAGGCCAGGAGGACCTGCTGCTGAGAGACCTGCCCTGGGGCTTCTGGAAGGAGTTGCTTAGGCAGCAAGTGCGTGAAGTTAGCAGGAGAAAACCAAACCGGAAGCCAGAGCAGCAGAAATGGCAATTATCTGGGTAAGTAACACAGGCTGCTTCTCCTCTGTTATTATGTATCTGATGGTTGAAAATATAACGTTCTCTTAAGGAGTTTTCAATGGTAACAGTGTTGTCTAGAAGACAGACACAGTGTAAGGCGGGCAGGATGAAGGGAAATGCGCAGACAGGAACTTTAAACTAAGAAGTTAGCATGTATTGTAAAACTCAAAACTGTTCAAAGAGATATAGTAAAAATTTATAAGCCAAACCTGGTGACCTGAGTTTAGTTTGATCCTTAGAACCCACACAGTGGAAGGAGAGAATGTTTTTCTTTTGGGCCACCTACCAGCTCCCAAATCATGACACAGAGACTTAACATTAGTTTTGAATGCTCAGCCTAGCTTAGGCTCGTTCCTGGCTAGCTCTTTTAACTTAAATTAACCTGTTTCTCTTTATCTACCTTTTGCCTCGGGGCTTTTTACTTTTCCTTCCTTCTGTAGATCTTACTCTCATTGTTTGTGTCTGTCTGTCTGGTCGTTCTCTCCTCCTCCTTTTTCTTTTGTTCCTCTCCAGAGCCTAGATTTCTCCTCCTACTTATTCCCTCTGCCTGCCAGCCCCACCTATCCCTCTCCCGACTAGCTATTGGCTGTTCAGTTTTTATTAGAACAACAGGTGCCTTACGCAGGCAAGATGAAACAGCAACACATCTTTACATAATTAAACACACATCCCTACATTGTTAAACAAATACAGAATTAACAAATGTAACACACCTTTACACAGTTAAAGTATATTCCACAGCATAAACAAATGTAACACATCTTTGCCTAGTTAAAATAATATTCCAAAATGGAAGGGACTCTTGCAAGTTGTCCTCTGACCTTCACACATGCATTGTGGCATGTGCATGCAAACACACACAGACACACACACAGACACACACACAGACACAGACACACACACACACACACACACACACACACACACACACAAATAAATAAATACAAAAAGAAAAAACAGAACCAGGAGTGGTGACTCGTGGCCCAAATCCCAGCAACTTGGGAGGTAGAGGCAGGAGGATTGCTGGTAGAGTCTTTGCCTAGCATGCGTAAAGCCCTGAGTTCAATCCCTAGCACCACACAAACCAAGTGTGACTGTGCACATATGCAACCTAGCACTTGGGAGATAGAAACAGAGAGATTAGAAGTTGAAGGCCATCTTTGATTGCACAGTGACTATGAGGCCAGCCTGGCATACAAAAGACCTTGTCTCAAAATAAACAAACCCAAAGTAGACAAAATGCATTAATAGGCAAAAAGGATCTTGCATTAAACCTTTACAAAATGGACTCTAAGTAGATTATAAGCCAAAAAATATTTGGATAATATAGGAAAAAACCTTCATGACTAGGGAGTGGTCACAGAGTTCTTAGACAACATTCAAAGCACAATTCACACAGGATAACTAGACTTTATCACAATGAAACTTCGGCCTGAGGTGGCAGACAAGCTCTGGATTTGAAAATGTGTGTGAACTCCATATCCAGTGATGGATAATTAGAGTTATAAAGAACCCTCAACCCGGGCGTTGGTGGTGCACGCCTTTAATCCCAGCACTTGGGAGGCAGAGGCAGGTGGATCTCTGGGCTACCAAGTGAGCTCCAGGAAAGGCGCAAAGCTACACAGAGAAACCCGGTCTCGAAAAACCAAAA
>CABHPR010134006.1:26593-41157 GCA_902168415.1 Peromyscus melanophrys
AGAGGCAGAGGCAAGTGGATCTCTGTGAGTTCAAGGCCAGCCTGGTCTACAGAGCTAGTTCCAGGAAAGCCAGGGCTACACAAAGAAACTTGTCTCAAATCCCCCTCCCCCCCCAAAAAAAACACAACAGGAAGGAAGCAATAAAACCTAATGAAGGGCTGGAGAGATGGCTCAGAGGTTAAGAGCACTGACTGCTCTTCCAGAGGTCCTGAGTTCAATTCCCAGCAACCACAGGGTGGCTCACAACCATCGGTAATGAGATCTGGCGCCCTCTTCTGGCCTGCAGACATACATGCAGACAGAACATTGTACACATAATAAATAAATAAATCTTAAAAAAAAAAAAACCTAATGAAAAACTGAGCAAAAGTGTTGGAGGCTGGAGGGATGTTCAGCGGTTAGGGGCACATACTGCTCTTGTAGCTGGGTCAGAATCTGGTTCCCAGGACTGAAGATGGGCAGCTCACAAGCGCCCGTAACTCCAGCTCTAAGGTATCTGATGCCCCCTCCAGGCCTCCAAAGGCACCTGCACTCATGTGCACATACACATACACACAGACACAGAAACATACACATTATTAAAAATAAGATAAGTCCTAAAAAATAAAAACAGTAAGGCTGGGCATGGTGGCTTGCATCTTTAATCCCAGCACTCGGGAGGCAGAAGCAGGTGGATCTCGGAGTTTGAGACTAACCTGGTCTACTGAGTGAGTTCTAGGACAGCCAGGGGTACACAGAAAAATCAATCATCAATCAATCAATCAATCAAATAAAAACTGTGCAAAAGATTTGAGCAGACACTTCATCAGAAAGGATCTGTAGGACTGCTAATAAGCACACGAAAGATGCTTAATGCCATCAGCCTCTAGGGGAGATAAGTTACGATCACACACCATTAGAATGAATAAAACAAAAATCTTGCCAGTACCAAGTGCTGACAAGGATATGGATCAACTGGGCTGCTTATATATTGTTGGTGGGAATTCGAGACAATTCTTAGGCTTCCTGTACAGCAAACTGCATAGTACCCATATGACCTGGCAACCCCAAAGCTGAAGAAATTAAATTGTAGGTTCTTGTGAAAACTAGAATTGCAAATATCTGGAAGAGCCTAAATATCCATTCAATTAACTGAACATTACTCTAATGAAAAGCAAGAAACTATTAATTCATAGAATCTCAATGGATTTTCAATGTCATTGTGCAGAGAGAAGTCAGTCTCTCAGGCTACCTGGCTCATTGCATCTGAGGGGCATTCTTTTCAAAGCAGAGCTCTGGTGTCAGGTCAGAGTGGGGGAAGCCCATGGACACGCACTTTTCTCTATCTCTCCTGTATCTACCACAGTGGTGGCCACACATCCATGTGTGTACGGAGTTCAAAGAACACATATCACAGAAAGAGAAGTATGCTTTAGTTTTTTTTTTAATTTAATTTAATTTTTATTTCACATATTGGGTATTTTGCCTGCTTGTATCTGTGCGCCATGTGCATGCAGTGCCCACAGAGTCCAAAGGAAGGCATCAGATCCTCCGGAACTGTAATTAAATCTGGTTTTGAGCAGCCTTGTGGGTCCTCTGGGAGATGTGGAGAGCAGCTAGTGTGAATAACCGCTGAGCCATCTCTCCAGCCCCCATACTCTAGTTTTTAAGTAAAACAAACACTGTCTCTGGAGGAAAGTCGCTCAGGACCTCCCTCCTAGGTCTTTGGTGAGTTTTAGTTGCAATAGTTAAAGTTTATGTTTCTGAGGGTCTTAGAGCCAGAGCCAGCGACAATGTGACTTCTGAGGCACGGGGAGGGACTCGTTTATCATCTTCTTTGTCGCCTTTGCACAGGCCTTCCTTGACCCTTTCTTGATGAAATAATCCCCTCTATCTATTCCCCACTGAAAAACAAACAAAACCTACCACAGCGGCCAGCGAGATGCTTTGTGATGTAGGCACACACACTAATAAGTGGAAAATTAAAACATGAAACCACCACACACTTAGTTTAGGAGAGCACAGTTTGTTCTGGAGGTCAGGGGCTTAGTGTGGCTCCTCTCAGGCTAAAATTGAAATGTTGAGAGCTGTGTTCCCTGTGGAGGCCTGGGAACCTTCCAGCTTCTCAAAGTTACATGCCTCCAGCCTTATGGCCCCTCAAGGCCAGCATCCTGGGGCTGAGTCCTTCTCATAGTATCTGGTTCTTTCTCTTTTGCCTCCCTCCTACAGACTCCTTCCCCACCCTCTTCCCTTTTTTCCTTCCTCTCCTATTCTAGTGCTGGGTTACTATTAACGAACTGGGTGTTGCCCTTGTGAGGTGTGCAGTCTTCCATTCTGATGGAGCCTTGTGGGAATGGTGACATGGCAGAGCACTCAGGGTCATCTCTTTGACCCAAAGGCAGCTGATTAGCAAACTACAATAACTTCTGACATCAGCGACCCAGAATCAAGGTAAGACTGCACGGATTAAAGCTAAGCCCTCCTCCCAGACCGGCGGTGGTGGCGCACGCCTTTAATCCCAGCACTCGGGAGGCAGAGGCAGGCGGATCTCTGTGAGTTCGAGGCCAGCCTGGGCTACCAAGTGAGCTCCAGGAGAGGCGCAAAGCTACACAGAGAAACCCTGTCTCGAAAAACCAAAAAAAAATAAAAAAAAAAAAAAAACCAGACAAACAAACAAACAAACAAAGCTAAACCCTCCTCTTCAGATGCCCGTCACATGTCCAAGTGTCTCAGTACCACCCTTATCCTTGACAGCCCAGCTACAAATTCAGGAGTTGCCCACCCAAGTTTGATAATTATTGTGAAGACTTGTAGAGCTCTGGCAAGGGTTGTACTTACAAATGCAAAAAGATACGAATCAGAACCCAGAAAACAGAGCCACTCGGGAGGCCTGTGGGGGTCCTCAGCTCCAAGCTTCCATTGTCTTCTGAACAGCAAGAAGGAGTTCCTGGGGGTCCACACAGGTGGCGATACAGAGCTCTGCTAGCTGAGGAGACTTTCTTGAGTCGGTGTTAGGGTTTCCTTTTTTCTTTTTCTTTTCTTTTTTTGTTTTGTTTTTCGTTTTTTAAGACAGGGTTTCTCTGTGTCTGTAGCTTTTGGACCCTATACTAGAACTTAGGGTTTCTTTTTATGGGGATCAATTGTCCCACTGGCCATTCCATCTTCAGCCTCTCTTCCCCTCTGGAAGTTGGGCCGATACCTTTCGACTTAAACCTCCACCCTCCCAATCACACAGTTGGTTTTCCCCACACATCCAGCCCTGGCCCTGACCTCATTAGCATAAAGTATGGGAATTCCAGCACAGCCCACAAAGATGCTGCCTGCAGATCCCAAGCCTGTTAGATAGGAACCCAGCAAGAGGCCAGCCCAATTTTCTGTACACACCCTTAATTCCAGCTTCAACTCATTCCCCTTTGGCCAGGTAACACACCTAGAGTTTGGGGAGCAGAATGTGAACAATTTTTTTTTTCTTGGTTTTGTTTTTTGAGACAGGGTTTCTCTGTGTAGCTTTGGATCCTTTCCTGGAACTCACTCTGTAGCCCAGGCTGGCCTCGAACTCACAGAGATCCGCCTGCCTCTGCCTCCTGAGTGCTGGGATTAAAGGCATGCGCCACCACCGCCCCACTGAATGTGAATATCTTTAGGGGGAACCATTCTGCCACCACATGCCCATAGCCAGATTCACCTGAAGGTGGCCTGTTGCTTTTGATCACAGCATCGATCCTGCTGTATGTGGTCCGATTTCTTTGATTGTTTGTATATTGTCTTTCTCCACCTCAGGAGTGTGAACTCTGCAAGGGCAGGACCTTCCGTTGTCCTGGGCATACTGATGGTGTCACATGACTGGGGGACAAAGACGGTTAGAGGATGTGGTCTCTAGGTTGGGCCCAGAGGGTGAACAGAATGGTGCAGGGTGAGCAGGGACTCTGAGCAAAGAAGAGCCAGCACGTACGGGCAGAGGAGGGCGAGTGGGTGGGTTCAGGTCCTGAGTGGACTGCTATGCCCAGAGTGTGGGCTAGCTGCCTGTGGGAGGAAGGGCCAGAGAGACGAGCAGGCAAGGCCAGCGTAGATGCAACCGAACATGCAGGCTCTACACCCACTGGCTTGCTACACCTGAATGACTTGCCTTTCCTCCAATTGGGGGCTACGGTGCCAGCACCAGGGGGTGGCAGATGGGCACAGACTCACACTAGAATCAGACAGACAGGGGTTCTCTTCTCACTTCTGCTGCATATAGTCCTGGCCATGAGTAAGACACCTCACCTCTCTGGGGCCATCACTGTGGTTGTTTACTCAACAATGTTGTCCAACCACATCTTTGCTTTCACCTGTGTGGAGCCTGAGACCTTGGTCACCAGTCTGCCCTGCAGCAGGTGGCACAGATCTGGCTAATGAGCCAGAGACAGAATCTCTGTGAATGATGCCCCAGTAATAGAAAAGGTCCTATAAAAAGGGAGGGGGGTCAAGCTCAGATAGAAAGGATTTGATTTTTTGCTTTTCTCCTCTCCTTCTTGCTTTGAATGCCAAATGATCACAAGAGAAGCAGCAGCCGCCTCGTGTACGTGACAATCTCCGAGTAATCCCAAGGAAAGCCTGGGAGGTTACCACAGAGCAAGGGGTCTGTAGCCAATCACTCTTGGGGTAGTAGATGGCATTTTGTGGGTATTTGGATACATTCTCTGAGCCTCACTCTCTACTATTAACTGGGCCAGGAATTTTTATCAAGGTTGTGTGCCAAGAATTCCTTTGCCAAGAACAAAGAGTGAGGTCCCTGTTCCTATTGCATTTGCATTTTGAGGGGAGAGAGACAACGGATGCACAAGCAGACAGGGCATTTCTGAATGGAGATGCTGTGAAGTGCAGGTGATGCGGTGGAGACAGCTGGCATGTATGACATGGATCTTCATGCTAGAACTCTGAGAACGTGGCTCCCGGTTGAGACTGGACTGTGTAGCTACAAACAGGGTAGAGGGTGGGAACAGCATGGGCAGAGGGAACAGTGGCAATAAAGAAAGGCCTTGGCACAGAGGCAAATGGGCAGGTCAGGAAATGGGCAGTGAATGAAGGGGGAATGGGAGGTGAACCAGATGGTGCCTGCAGAGTGGATCTGTTTTAGATGCAGACAGGAAGCCACTGGAAGGCTGGGGGCAGGGGGGGGGCAACAACAATGACTGAGTACTTGGCATACCACAGGCACCTAATAAATGCCCCATAGCCATAAGAGAGGGTGCACTGAACCTTCCCCTTCTCAGGTTCCAGCAGCCCTTCCACACCCGAGCTCCAGATCAGGAGACCCCTTGGGCTGCCTTTTAAGTCTTCTCCCGGGGCCATTTGCTCCCTCCAGAGCAGACGACTATAATTGCTGCTTTCCACAATGACATAAAAATCTAAAAGGCACAATCAATACAGCAGCACACACATCATGGTTTTCATTGCAAACGATAAACGTGTAAACAGCAGGGGTGTCGGGACTCCTGAGGCTGCAGGGGGGGTGGGGTACTGCGCTGGTCTCCCGGCCCATCCTTTTCCTTCAGGGGCACGGGATCCTCCCGAGCCTGGGGATGACTCCTGCCTTTAAAGCCTGCTGGAACACGGGCTTTTCTCCCTTCCAGTTCAGCAACCTCTATTTCTAACCCTGATTTCTGAATTCTGTTCCTTGCTTGCCTGCCTCTTTTATGTCTCCCCAAATATGAAGTTCCAAGTGGCTTCCTAGATGCAGGTCTTGGGACAAGGGTGTCTCCAGAGCTGATGAATCGACCTTGACCCTGTTTCTAGCCCAGCCCCTGGCAACCAACTTCTTTCCCTCCACGTCCAGCCTGCCACCCACAGCTTGTGCAGCAACGTGCACAGAAACATTTATGTCTCCAGCTTTCACATCCTCCCGGCGACGACTTCCTCAAACTGGTTACTTAATGAACGTCATCCAATTCCGCTTCTGTCTTGCCACAGCCTCATTTGCGAAAGCCAATCTGCTTTATGATTTTAACCTCTGGCTAGAAACTGCTCCCAATTTCATGTCATCCATAAACTTGATGAACGATTAGCTTGCTTCTCCGCAGTCATTCATTTACCCCACCAGCGTTTAGTGAGCGCCTACTGGATGTTAGGTGCCGGCCACACAATGGCGGGAGAAGCTGGCTTTTCGGCCTCGTGTGCAGGTGGTGCACCAACCGGTTACGGCTCCTGTTCATGAGGTCTGGGCTTCTTCAGAGAGGAGGGAGTTTCAATTTACTTGAAGATGATTCACGGGAGTTTTACGGTGTGAGAAGAAATGGCTTTCCCGCACATGTTCATATTCAGGCGCTCAGGGCCTTGCGGTGTCGAGCCTGCAGCCTCGTCTAGAGCTGGAGGCTTTGCTGTCTTCCGGCATGCTCATTTCCACCTCAGTTTCACCCTGAGGCTTGGGTGGTAGCAGATGGGAAGAAGAAAGTCTGCCTCTTTCTAACAAATGCAGCAAAAGTCTGTGTGAGACTTGATGGTGGACCACTTGCTGGGTCACTGTGTCCGACCATGATCCATCAACATACCAGGAGGAACACAAACCTTCTGATTGGCCGTGCCTGAGTCACATGGCACTGAGCCCTGGCATTGGGGTGGAGTCAGCTGCCTTTCAATAAAGCTACAGACTGAAAGAGATTCTCAGAGGTAGACATCCTTAGTCCTGAGAAGGGGGAATGGATGCTGGTCTTTGTCAAATATGCTGCGTCTTCCTACCTGCTTGGGTACAAGGAAACGGTCCCACAGAGGGTGGGGCTATATGCTTCTGTGACAGACAGATCAGGTGTTTGGGTTTTTTTCTTTTCTCCTACCAAGGCTGGAGTTTGAACCCAGGGCCTCACACGTGCTCTAGGGTTAGGTTTGACTGTGAATGACAGAAACCACCTGAACTGGAGTTGACTTTATTGCTCAAATGGTCAGGAGCCTGGAGATGCGAGCCAGGGACAGAATAACACTTCCTTCAGCAACATTGATGATAGTCTGGCTGTGTTCCTTACATGCCTCCTCTTCATGGCTATTATTGGCTATCAACTGACTGTATCTGGAATCCACTAAAAGCCAGGCCTCAGTGCTCCTGTGAGGGGCTTTCTTACTCAGATTATTATATTCATACTATTATTCCATTTTATAATATGAATAATAATATTCATATTATTACTATATTTCATACTCAGATTATTATGCTCAGAAGCAGAAGACTCAGTCCTAAATGTAGGTACCACCTTCTGCTTGCAGCCCAGATGAAATGACACAGAAGGAATGTTACTCTTTGCCTGCGTGTTCTCATCCTCTCTGGCGAGTTCATCTACCCTGCTGCTGAGATGTTCCTTCACTAGTGTAGAACCAAGGCTTCCAATGCAGACTGAAGACCAGCAACTGTGGTGGTCTGTAACTGAAGATGAGGATGTGACCACTCCTAAGTGTGGTCAAGGAGAAGGTTTTATTGTGTATATGAGGGAGAGAAAGCCAGAGGCGTCTGGGAGAGTCCACGGTAGGGAGAGAAAGAAGTAGATTAAATGTGACCAGCGGACTGAACCAGGCCAGGAGAGGAGTGGGGAAGAGGGGAGTGAGAGAGGAAGGGAAGAGAGGGGGCAAGAGAGGGGACTAGGAGCAAGGAGCGGAGGACCTAGAGAGCAGTGGCTGGAATGGCGGGTTCTACAGGAAAGAGGAGCTGGAGGAGAAGTTGAGGGTAGGAGGCAGGTGAGTGTTGTGCCCAGATCGTGACCCCCAGAGAGACCACCGACGATGAGCATGCCAGAATGCAAAAGCAAGGTTTAATTCTGGATATCCAAAAGCAATACAAGCCTAGGCAGGGACTTCGTCCAATACATCCAACGCAGTGGAGGCTGGAGGAAGTGCCCGCCTGTCTGCAAGCTCAGTTTTTAAAGGCAAAAACCACAAGGTTACATCATTTAGGGGTGCTAGTATGGGTACAATTCTAATTGGCTCACTTCTAGGGATTTTCTAGAAATCATGGCTTAATGTTATTTCTAAGGGTGTGGTTGCCAACCACCATTTCTCATTGGCTGCCCTCAGGTGGGGACATTTTTATGGTCAGTTACCCTGGAAACCAGGGTTGGAACATTCTTTAGTCAAACAGTTACCTAGGGAACCAGGGAGAGGACATTCCATAGTCCGGCAATCATTACCTTGTGACTACCTTGTGACTCTGTACTTTTACACTTCGTGGTTTCTGGAATCTGGACTGACTGGTTTCAGTAACTCTAAGCCTGTACCTAAAAGGAGAAATCTTAGGCCTTAGTTTTAGGGTGAAAGCATTTTGGTCTTATTTCTAAGGTGGCTCATTTTGGTCTCACAGTGAGAAGACTGGGAAGAGCCAGGATTCTGTAACAGTTTGAATAAGATGGCCCCCATAGGCTCATGTGTTTGAAATGCTTAGTCACCAGGGAGTGGCAGTACTTGGGAGGAATTAGAAGATGTGGCCTTGTTTGAGTGGGTGTGGCCTTGTTGGAGGAAGTGCATCATAGGGGTGGGGGTGGGGGGATTTTGAGGTTTCAAAAGCCCAAGCCAGGCCCAGTGACTCTCTCTTCCTGCTGCCTGTGGATCCAGATGTAGAACTCTCAGCTCCTTCTCCAGCACCATGTCTGTCTTCTGCATGCTGCCATGCTTTACACCACAATGACAATGGGCTAAACCTCTGGAACTGTAAGCCAGCCCCAGTTAAATGCTTTCCTTTGTAAGAGTTGCCGTGGTCATGGTGTCTCTTCACAGCAATACTCTTCACAACAGTGACTAGGACATCAACTCTCCAGGAATCCTCCAGGCCTTCAGCCCCAGATTGGGAGGGCTGAGACATCCAGTCTTGTGGACTGAACAGCTACCTGATTCTCGGCCTCCTCAGTGTGAGACAGTCATTGTTGGACTTCTCGACCATATTGTGTGAGCCAATGGAATGAACGAAGCCCCTTTTAATATATGCACTCAGCCCAGCCAGGCCAGCTTGGTGAGCAGAGCACGAGGCTTGACTATATACACACAATCATTCTATCAGTTCAGTTCCTCTGGAGAACCCTGGCTAGTAGAAGTGCCGTAGGTCCAGCTGCCCTGAGGAAAAAGGCACAAAAGAAGGGACACCCTTCCTTCGAGGCCACTTCCCAGAATTTCGAACAGCATTATGGTCATAATTGAGGTGTTCCAGTTAAAACAAATGTCAGGGTTAAAGCATAAACTACAAACATCAAGAACGCCGGAGAACATACATGGGAAGGCTTGCTTCTGGGTATAGCATGACCAAGTTACCTAGATAGGAAAGGACTGGGCTCTGGGAAAAACAGCTAAGAGGATCTAGGCAAGCTCCTGCATTCCCCACAGACCCTCCCTGAGGAGCACAACCAAGGCACCACTGCCCTTTCCCCTAGTAAACTTCTGACCTTTATGGGCAGTTACTCCTTTACAAAGAATTCTGCATCAAATATCCTTTATGTATTCCTGCATCAAATTCATCTAGTTGTAACAGACTAAGTTGTGGGTAAGGACAGCTTTTAAGAACATCTCTCCTGCCAGGCGTGGTGGCACATGCCTTTTTAACTCCAGCACTCAGAGCCAGGCGGATCTCTGTGAGTTCGAGACCAGCCTGGTCTACAGAGTGAGATCCAGGACAGCCAGGACTACACAGAGAAACCCTGTCTCGAAAACAAACAAACAAACAAAAAACAAACAAACAAAAAACCAACCAAACCAAACAAAACAAACAACCAACCAACCATCTCCTTAAGGGCTAGAGAGATAGCTCAGCAGTTAGGAGCATTGGCTGGTCTTCCGGAGGTCCCAGGTCCAGTTCCCAGCATCCACATGGTGGCTCACAAGTGTCTGTAACCCCAGTTGCAGGGGAGCTGATGTTCTGTTCCAGCCACTGTGGGTAACAGACATGCCTGTGGTATATAGACATGCAAGCAGGAGAAACATCATATATTTAAAATAAATAATAATAATAAAATTTAAAATACCATACATATGAAATAAAAATGGAAAAATAGAAAAAGAAAGGAAGAAAGAAGGAAGGAAGGGAGAGAGAGAGAGGGAGAGAGAGAGAGAGAGAGAGAGAGAGAGAGAGAGAGAGAGAGAGAGAGAGAGAGAAGGAAAGCCTCTCCTATCTCACGAAAGAGACCACGTCAAGTGTGGGCAGAGGGAGAAGGCTTGGGAGTCCAGGCTCCAGAGGCAGCCCATGCCAGCGCCCTCGGCTCAGTCCGTTCTCCTCCCTGGAAGCTGTACTTCTTTCCCTCTGTGCTTTCTTTCCAGCTAAAAATAAACGTTGACTACTGCTCGCTCTACCTATGCCCTGGTGGGAATTCTTCTCCACCAGGAGCACAAGATGCAAACTGCGGCAGGGGAGTGGTCTGGGGGTGGAGGGAGGAGTGGGGGGAGTTGGGGGTGGGGAAGAGGGAATTCCAGAGGGAGGTAGCACTCCCCCTTGATAACAAAGGCCTGTGGCCCAAAGTGGGGAGGTAGGAAAGGGCCAAGAGAGGGAACAGCAGCTGCCGGCCTGATAAGATTCAGAGGGGGAAGGACATAGACACGCGGCAGGTACAGCGATCTGCACTCCAGACCCTCAGAATGTGTGCATAGCCAGGACCTTAGTCAGCTGCCCTAGAGAGATGAGGGAGTTAGATAAGGAGATGGAAATGTCAGCCCAGCACCCTGTCTGCTCTCTTTCTTCTGACAACTTTGTCCATGGCTCTGTCCTGGACTCAGAATTGCTCATTTTGTTTGTTTGTTTTTTTCTATACAGTCCAGGCTGGCTTCGAACTCTCAATTCTCCTTTCTCATCTTCCCGAGTGCTGGTGTTTCAGGTGTGTAGTGTTCCAAGTCTGCCCATCTCCTTAAGTTATTTCTTTTTTTTGTTTTAGATTTACTTTATCAATGTATAGGAGTGTTTTGCCTGCATGTACATATGTACACTGTGTATGTGCTGGTGCCCATGGAAGCCAGAAGAATCAGATCCCCTGGAACTAGAATTAAGGATGGTTGTGAACCACCATGTGGATTCTAGGAACTGAACCTGAGTCCTCTGCAAGAGCAGCCAGTGCTCTTAACCAATGAGCCATCTCTCCAGGCCCCTCCTTACTCTGACTGAAGAGGCTCTCTTTTCTTTCCTCTGGGGGTTTCAGGTGCAACCTGGGCCACCCTGAGAGATGAGAAGACTCTCCCCCTTTGTCCTCAGCAGACATTCCTGTCAGCCTGTGGTACCTGGCCCGGCAGAGGCAGCAGTGACGTTTAAAGCCTTGTTTCCACGGGAGACTTATGAGCCTCCCTTGGATGGGTCTGTTGTTATTGATATGGTCTAGGACTCGGCAAACATGGGCTCTGTTACCCAGTGCACCTGAAAAATGTGGTGCGACCTTTCTGTTTGCACAGCCTGCCTGTGAGCAGGGCTAAGTCGCGTCCTTCAGCTCTCTCAAGGGTTTCTTGACAGATACTGAGTGAAAAGGGACATGGCTAATGTGATCTGAGAAACTTGTATAAAGCTGCTGCACAGAGTACCACTGAGTGCTCATGGGCCTGGGCTGGGGAGGGCTGGAGTGGGCGATGCAGGGCCGTGTGTGTGTGTGTGTGTGTGTGTGTGTGTGTGTGTGTGTGTGATCTAGAATGTTACATGTTTGTGTGTGGGGCAGATCAGAGGCCTTAGATGATACCTAACCATGAAGAATAAGAAGGGTTCACAGCACTCCAGTACCCTGGGAGGAAGGAGGGGCAGGGAAAGCCACATAAGGCACATGATGTATATGCATGGAAAAGTCATAATGAAATCAAATGTTTTGTATGCTAACTACATATTTTTAAGAGCATGGTTGCATACAAAAACTGTGTGTGTGTGTGTGTGTGTGTGTGTGTGAGAGAGAGAGAGAGAGAGAGAGAGAGAGAGAGAGAGAGAGAGAGAGAGAGAGAGAGAGAGGGGGGGGGGGGAGGGAGGGAGGAAGGGAGGGAGGGAAGCCCCAACAGGTTGTGGTAAGGACAGTTGGCTTTGTGGACATGTCCGCAAGTGACAAGGATTGGCCCTTAGGTTTATTCTGTTAGTTTAGACAGAGTCTCACTGTTGCTTAGGCTGACCTTGAACTCCTGGTCTCAACTGATCTTCCTCCCCAGCCTCCCCACTGAGTAGCTAGGATGACAGGCTTGGGCCAGAGTGGAGGCTTGGGCTTAGGTCAGGCCGGAGGCTAGTCCTAGGCCCGTAGGTGAAGGAGGCAGGTTTTCCACCTGCAGAGAGCATGGAACAGCGCTTTATGCTGGTATTTCCCATTTGGACAACGGATACTGCCTAACTGGTCTCCAGTCCACCCTCCCCCACTCTGCCTGCATCTACCTCTGTAGCAGAGTCCTGCTGCCTCTCTTGAGCAAGTTCTTCTCTTCCCCTTACAACCCCTCAGACTCACAAACTCTTCTTGTGCTGCAGAAGTTCCCTTCTCTGGCCTCAGCTGCCTCCCCCTCCCCCATTTCTCCTGGCTCCCAGACCTACAGTGCTCAGTGCTCACTTCCACCCCACCGCCTGCAAGTGCTGTGCCCTCTGCTGGACTGTCCTTCCTGCAGGTCTTTGCAAGGCTGCCCCCTCCTTGTCTCCTAAACAAACCCTAACTTATGTCTGGTATCACCCAGTCCCCATTAGAATTGCATGTAAGACAAGCCGCGGTTGACAGGACATTCTGGTTTGTCTCTGGTTTGTCAACTGGGCACCACAGTCTCCTGTGGTCTCTGAAGTGTCTGCAGCAGAGCAGGAACTCGAGGAAGGGCGGTCTTGGTTTAGGTTCCCTAGAAGTCATCCCTGGGACAAGGTTTCAGGTGTACCCACTCGCTGTAGGAGACAACAGGAGAGGGAGATGGGAACAGGGAAGGGGAGGCAAGGGGCATCTCAGCCTGAGCTTGTCTGCACCATGGGTGCCCAGTGGGCGGAGCCACCCACCTAGCCTTTCCCTGCCTGAGGGACAGGGGCATCAGGTGCTAAGCAAACAACTCTGTCAGTTACTGGTTGAGGCTGTTCTTAGGACTTGGATTTCTATCACTTCTGGCCTGTGGTGACACAGGCCCAGTGGCCTGAAGGTGCCAGAGAAAGGCTTCAAGTGAAGACACGCAGGACTGTGGGGAGTTGGGTTGGTGTTTGTGACAGAGAATACCTGTATTAGCTCCTATGGAGAGAGAGCACTAACTCGGGCAGATGATAGGCCTGGACCTCAGGGACAGCCCGAACCAGGGTGTCGCATAGGGGCGGATTCCACTGCGAAAGGACCTGCGGCCTTTTCTTTCACAGCGTTCAGACGCCTTTGGCGGCCAGCCCAGCTCAAAGTGGATAATGATCTTTCTCATGTCGCACTGGGGGAGTCTAGAGGAGTCCCTCCAGGCTGGGAAAGCAGGGGGAGTCTAGAGGAGTCCCTCCAGGCTGGGAAAGCAGGGGGAGTCTAGAGGAGTCCCTCCAGGCTGGGAAAGCAGGGGGAGTCTAGAGGAGTCCCTCCAGGCTGGGAAAGCAGGGCTCTGGCGACCTCAGCTCCTCCCTGTCTTTCCTGTACCTGTGGCATATGTCAGGTCTGCCCTCAGTCCAGCTCTCCTCCATGGCCACAGTGACTTCTGTGTCTCCAAGGTTAACATCCAGATTCCACAGTACCCAGAGATGGCAGTATCTCTCTTTGGGAGTCTCTCATAAGGACAAAGAAACAACTGATTTCCCTTCATGTGCCCCTACATCAGTGAGCCACCAAGTGTCAACATGAACAGTTTCAGGTAAGAATGACACGGGACAGGGGACCAGTGGCTTCTGTGAAACACACTTGCCCTCCCCTGCCAAGGGGAGGCCGGCTGAGGAGCTCTGAAGGGAAGATGTGCATTGGCATGGCAGGGTCTGACAGGGCCAGTCTTTAAAGAATTGTCTTGGCTTTTGATCTGTGAAGAGCCCCTGTGCCCTGGCAGATGGTTTCCCAGCCTCCTTGCATCCCCCAGCAGCCCCAGGAGGCAGGGCCTGGGGCAGGGGAGTTTGCGAGGGAGGCTGGCGGGGCGGTGTTGCCATTGGCAGGTGTGCATTGTCTGTGGCAGCTAATTACTTAGGATGGATGACTCTGACTGGGGTTGAAGCCCCTCCACCCGCTCTCCTTTCTCTAGCTGAGCTGGAGCAGGTGGTGGAGAGAGCAGAGGGCTCCCAGGATGGCCTGGCCACTTGTGGGGCTATTTATCACTGGGGATGTTTATGCCCTACCTGAGGCCAGAACCCAGGCAGAACAGGTGGTACACCGAGGGCCAGGAATGGAGAGGCGATAGGAGTTAACCCCTTTGGCACTGTTCCTAAAGGGATATAGAGGAGAGGGGCTGGAACTGGCCAACAGAAAAAGAATGAGGGAATAAGATGTAGAAGCCACACTCGCCCTGCTTTGTCTTGAGATGGGGCTGTCATGTACTCAGCAGGTAAAGGTGCTTGCCATCAAGCTGGATGAGCTGAGTTTGATCTCCAAAACCCAAATAATGGAAGGAGAGAATCAATTCCTGCCCTGCGAATCAATTCCTGCCCTGCGAGTTATTCTCTTCTGAATGTACACTGTGGCACAAGGACACACACACACACACACACACACACACACACACACACACAC
>CABHPR010134007.1:0-13778 GCA_902168415.1 Peromyscus melanophrys
ATATGTTTTATAATTTTTTTTGCATAGAGAAAATTACCTGGGGGTTAGAGTATGCAAGCAAGACCATGTAAATGTTTGCTAATCACAATTTTTGTATCACAAATAGAACAATTTTAGAGGATCTAAAGTTCACATTTCCAAGCATGATGTTGGATGTTAGGAAACTTATCATTAGTGGGAATTGTGATGCCCTCTGACTGGAACAGTGCTCAGAGTGCTTTACACTTCCAGGGCTCCCCTCTGATGCTGTCACTCTGTTGAGGAGAACCACCAGTTTAGAATCAACTTCAGGGCACCTCTGCCTCTCGAAGTTCAGAGCATGCTGGGTAAGATGGATTTATAGGACTTTCTAGGTCGAGGCCACTTCATGCTTTCTCAGTCTGATCCAGAATGGGTCCGGTTTCTTAGAACCATCCCCCACAAGAGAAAGTTCAATTAGAATGCCTGGCATTGCTGCCACTCAGGTTTGGATGTCACGCTTCGGGTTTAGCTAAATGCTTCCTGAGGTAAGGAGCTAGTGTATCACCCTGTTTCTTGACCAACAGAAGACTGTCCTTAAAATGTGGTCTGTTGAGAACCCAACTCTAAATTAAGAGACATTTAAAAACAAGAACAGCATTTAGTCTGTGTAAGATGTTATCAAACCCTGAAATACTGAGACATAAGTTAGAAAACTAGTTTTATAAATTGTTTCCAATGGAAAAAGTCCTTGAAATCCCCAAGTGATTACCCAACAGTCACTTCCTCTGACCACTTTTGGTGAAGACCAGTAAGTCTGGACAATGTTTCTTAGTTGTTCATGAATGGCTTTCAGGGTTGTGGTTCATGGTAACTTTTGTGCCTGAAACTAAGCATAGAATTCAGGACTTCCCTGATCACCCCATTCATTGAATTACTTAATGAGTTGGATGGGATGTACATAGACTACTGAGTTACAGCAAGGAAGCAGTCTTTTCTGTGAGCTTTCCTGGAGGTCATCCATTTGCTAGATGGTGGGCAGTTTCTAGAACTTTAGCCTCCTCTTTGAATAATTATCTCAGTCCCTGTGGGAAAAGTAACTGAAGACAAAGGTTGTTAGTTCTCACTATGCTATAATTTATTATTAGTCTAAACTGGTATTCTAGTGCCCTGCCAAAAAAGACTGGTTAAAATCCACAGGGCCGGATAATCTCTACCCACTTCTACAACATGCTTGTGCCATGGCCATCGAGGTAGTAAATTTATTTGTAATTTGTAACCAATTTGAGGCATTTTAGCTGTATGTATTAGTCTTGCTCATTTACAATTTATTAGTGAATTGTTTTAGTAATTAATTAAAATAAATGAATAGTAGATAGTATATCAGGCTGGTACAACAGCTTGTCACTGTGATGAGAACTTTGTATATTAAGTGCTGGGAGTCAAACTCAGGGCCTTGTGCTCACTAAGCATAGGCTGTATCACAAGACACATATCTCCAACCCCCATATCAAATATTTTTTACAAAACACAAAATTTGGCTAGATGCATGATGTTTTTGAAGAACAGAATCTCTTCTCTTTATTTTGTAGGCTGCTTAATCTCAGTCTTTTTTTTTCTTTAATTAAAGTGTGCTCCATCAAGAAGAAAGGACTTGACAAGTTCTCTTGAACAAAAGATAAGGCACTTAGAAAAACAGAGGCAAGAGGTAATGTAGAAATATTGGATAAAGTCACGTAGCCATGTATTAAGCCTGAGAATAAAACAAGATATCCTTAATTTCTTTTATCTCTGTCATTAAATCACAGTATTTATCTCCAGAATACTGAACCACACTATTTTAAGAGAAAAAGCTCTTAGAAATCATGGTTTGTGTGATGATGAATGAAAAAGTGTTGATGTCATAAATGTGGTAATTATAACTCTACTTCCCCAGATGTTGCTATTTCCACCACTTGCATCATGGAAGCTTATCACCGATGACCTTGCAAACTGACTTATGATGAGATTGAGTTGTTAAAAGCTTATGGTCAGTGAATTTAAGTTCAGTGACTTTCTGGGTTGAGCACCTAAATGACTGTGGATTACAAAACACTGTCTTATGGGCTGGAGAGATGGTTCAGTAATTAAGATACTTGTTGCTATTGCAGAAGACCCAGGTTCAGTTCCCGGCACCCACATGATGGTTCATAACCATCTGTAACTCCAGTTTCTGGGGGTCCTATATCTTCTGTGACCTCTAAGGGCACCAAACACACATGTGATTCGCATACATGAAGGCCAAACACTCAAACACATACAATAAAAATTAAAAATTGATCTTAAAAAAGCACACTGCCTTAGAAGAAAGATGATTTCTAAAACGTTGCTGGGAATTAGCAGACGCTGTAGCTGTACTGTGTCCTGCCTCTAATGGGTGCGAGGATTCCTTCCTCTTCTTGACAGAGGAGGTGAAGAGCAAAGTAGATGCATCCCACATTTGGTCCATTTGCTGCCTCATTCTGTGCATTTCATCCTCCTTGTTTTCCTCCTCAGCACCTTCTTCTCTTTGACGCTGGGTAATACTGTGTCCTGGAAAATCACTAAACTGTTGCAGAATAGTGTCTCTATGGCATAGTCCTACATGGCAATGGACCGACTATTTTCATAGACTATTATATACCTGAATACTAAGTAACTAAGAGTTTCCACCACAAGCATAATCTAATGACTGCCACTCTGGATTAGGATTTTGTTGTTGTTGTTATTGTTTTGTTTTGCATTTAAGTAGAAGCTTTGTATTTTTTTTTTGACACGGTGACTACTCTCTTGATATCTGCCTCATGCTGCTAATTGTTAAGATTTTTTTTCAACACAGAATTGTGAACCTCTCTTACAAGCAAAAGAAATACAGACCAGGATGTTATTTCTTCCTTCTGGCTAGCGGAGAGTTTTAAATGTATTTCTAACTGATGACAAAAACCATTACTCCTGAAAATCCACAGGTTCAGAAAGATTTTATTGTCCCTTCATCCAGGAAGAACCAAATATATATATATATATATATATATATATATATATATATATATATATAGGCTGTAAAGACAGCTCGGTGGTTAAGAGAACTGGTTTTTCTTCCAGGGGATTCAAGTTCAATTCTCAGCACCCACATGGCAGCTCACAACAGCCATTACAGTTCTGCTCCAGTTCCAAGATACCTGACACCTTCACACAGATGTACATGCAAGCAAAGCACCAATGCACATAAAAATAACTAAATTATAAGAAACAAAGCAAGTAAATAGTAAAATTAAATTTAAAAAATGTCTACATCCCAAAGCATGTCACTGCAAGCAAATGACTGCCAATTAATAGAGTTTAAACTTCAAGATAAATTCTTCAAAAAAGCTGTCACAAAAAATGCATTTATTAGCCATATTAAACAAACAGGTAAAATATGGAAAGAGAGCCCTCCTATAATAATAATTCTTACAAAAATAAATACTTACAAAGTTTTATCAGATTCTGGTTGAACTAAACAAAGATGAAAACTAAAGTAAGAAAAGTTGAAATTTTCTAATAAACGCCTCAGCTGACTTGTCAAGCCATGATTTAATACTTAGTAATTGTTTATTCAAGAACCACTTACGAAAATATGAAAATGTGTCCATCTAAATTGCCAGCGGTAGAGCTGTGGGGGATACAGCCCAGCACTGCTACCTACAGCTTGAGGTATCCCCTTAGCTTGTAGGGACCACCACTCAGAGGAAACCAGATCATTGACTTCACCACAGAAAAGAATTTCTGGATGAGCCAGTATGAACTGGAGTCTATCACAAAGGAAGTTGAACTTACAAGGGGTTAATAGGAAGTGAAGCTCTCAGGGAAAGAATAAGATACACTCCAGAGTGTGGGTATGGACTCCTCACAAGAGAGCTGTGCTTACTCTCCTAGATTGCATACTATTTTGGTGACTCAAGTTACAACTCACAGAACTGCGTAGATTCCTTCTCCCTCCATCTTGTTTTGAAAAGAGAGGTTACAAGATGGCTCTCGAGGTGCCCTGGATGGACTGTACTGTGATAAAATTAAACAGTAGATCATAAGGTTTGCACAGAAGAAGCTAAGACATGCACTGTACTGTAAATGGGGTTTCTAGGGAGATTACAGCTAGGAAAAGAGAAAAGCCATTCATACTCAGGCCTCGAGCACAGTTCATGGCTGTTTTAGCAATCTAACTTGAAACCTCTCTCTATAAAAGGAAATTTGTCTTTATACAGACTTCTTACAGTAAACGGTGGAGGTCTTGACTTAGTCTAGCTGATGAGAAAGAGGCTTCCACCAGACTATGGGGTGAGAGGTTCTTCTCCCACCCATGTCCTCACACATCTCTCTTTCTAGCCTGCCTCAAAACCATCTCCGTCCAACCAGAACTTTCTAGGAGTGCTGCCTCCATCCATGGCTTCTAAAATCTCAAGAAGTTCAAACAGTGATCTCTCATTTCCTAAACTTCCAAATGGGGGGAAAGCTTTTGTTGAATCACCAAATTTTAATAATTTCAGCTCCTGGAAGTCAATCAACAATGGGACCAACAATTCCGAAATATGAAACAGTTATATGAAAGAAAGGTAGGAAACTCTTCATTTGGAATTTTCTTTAATCCTGGTAGGGTTGAAAAGATTTTTGTGGATCCCTAACTTCTGGCAATTGAGGGACCGAGTTCCATCATCTTGATTTGCCTCTTGGTACTGAGGGTGGATACAATGTCAGTCAGGTGCTGGAAATGTAGCCTTGGTTCAGTCCAAGCGTTCCAGTGAGTGCTCCCAACTCTGAGTTGTTACTGAGACTGAGGTCGGATTAGTGGAAAGTCCACCAGAGAATCAGCTATCTTCCATCCAGTGGTGGCAGTCAGAGTGGAAGGGAAATGCCTCCTTCTGCTTCCTTTAAAGCCTGTGGAGAAGCTTTTTAGACACAAAGGAACCTTCGGGGCAAGTTTTTAATAGGTTAAAGTCGTTATTATTTGAAAGCACTCTACTTTCAAAAAGACAGAAGAGAGAAAGTAAGTTCCCCTAAATAATTCAGAATGAAGAAAACTGACCACAGTAACGCAACAGCACTTGCGTTTTCTTCCTCATTTGATACTCAGAAGAATTAAATTTGGAAGCAGGAAGATCGTGTCCCACGGCAGTAGTATGGCTACCTTGTTCTATCCATCCTGAACCAGTCCGTGGCTCCAAATTTTACCGACAATGTCCCCAGAAAGAATGTTTCCGCAGTTTCCCAGACTGGCTAGTGAACCCAGAGAAGAGAATAAGTACAATTGTCAAATTGGAGGAAACACCATGTCTAAGGTTCTAGCGCAAGACTATTTTGTCTGGAGGAGGAACAGCAGATACCCTGGCCTGGTGGGTTTGTCCTCTGTAGTCGGCTCTACCCACTTCCTGACCACCTGCGGCTTTGTCTTGCCCCGGCCTACTAGAGGCCAGTCACAAAGAGCCCTGCAGTCTCTCCTCTGGCTCTTCCATTCTTTGGAAGCAGAGGCGGTTTGGAGAAAGAAGGGGAGAGCAAGACACCATTTGGGAGTAAAGTGTGTGCTTTTTGTGTGTAGAGCAAACCCCCTTTAACACGCAAACACGCTGATGTGTTTTAGGGAAGAGCTTTTCCTTGGGGGACTTCCTGAACAGGCAGAGTGGGGAGCCCTTGTTCTCAAGTGCACTGGGCTAGATCGTGGTGTGATTGTCTGCAATTATCTCCTGAACCCCTAAGGTCCTGGAGCTGAAAACGAAACTGGCGACCACAGAAGATATCCACATCCTAGAGAAGAAACAGAAACAAAGCATGACAGAGGGCGACAGGCAGCTAGAGGTGGGTAGCCCGCGACTGGCCTCTAATTGAGCAACTTAGGGTGGTGAGAAACAGCTCCTTTGTAAGGAACCACACGCAGGCTCAGTGCGCTGGGGTGGGTGAGTGGGCAGGCTGTGCATTGCCTTCAGTGACCTGAAAATTAGAGGCCTGCTGATTGGGTGAGAACCTTCCAGGGCTTTGCAGCCTCTCCTGTGACTCCCTTTTATTGTTAATGACAAAGTCTCACTAAATCTCCCACAAGTGTTACCTCTCTTACCCAGAATTGGCTACTGACTCCAGGCTGGCCTTGAACCTGCTATTCTCCAGTCTAAGTGTCCCAAGTGCTGGGATGGCAGAAGTACTTCACCACAGAACACTTAAAAAACCACTTCACACTCATTATCTCATTCAGTATCTGGAGCCTAGCCTTGAACAGGTCAGTCCTAAGAACACAGGGACCTGAACCCCGGCTCCAGGCTGAAAGGATGAGTAGGGATGGGTTTCTTTTGATGCAGGCTTTTCCCTCAGTCATTAGACTTTATGAAGTATATAAAAGTTATGCTAAATTCTAATGACGGCTGTCTGAAGACATAGTAGGAATAAAAAACAAGTATATGTATTCTCATGGGAAGTCTGGCCACTACCGTTGTGAAGTACTGGCAATGTATTTAAACATGCAGAAGTCTGACAATACTGTTAACAGAGCTTCTAGGGTGGGAGTCTGGGTCCTGGTGTCCCTAACAGGCAGGGCTCAGCCACTATCCTCAATAGGCAAATAAAAGAGACAATCATGAAAAGCAGAGGAAGGAGATTTCGTCTGTGTACTCACTTTGGGAAGACCAATAAAGAGGCCCAGTGAATTCCAAGGTCACCTTCAGGGTCCTGACATGAGGTTGAGTTTTAAATAGAGGTGAAGAGGGGTCCACTACTGAGCAGTCCTGGTTAGGGCATGGTTCTTATCAGATACTGTCATGTCCTACTTCAGTCTGCCCTGCAAGATGGCCTGATGAATTGTCAGCACCCCACACAATCTCTTTGGCTAGCACCAGGCTTCATGTCCAGCGTGAGATTCTTGGGGAAATCTCAAATCCTTGGGGGCATGATCTCAATAATCTGATAGTCAACCAGGAGGGCATGAGTGCCTCCCTGAGTGTCTTTGTTCCTGCCGGGAGCAATACCTCCCAGACCATAGCCCAGGTTTGCTCACCTTGGTGAGGTTACTGTCAGAGTGAACTAGGAAATGGTTGTGACAAGTCCCTTTCTGCTGTGAAGCACTTCCTTCTCCAGCTATACTCTAGCTTGGAATTTCAGTAACATTTTCCTCATGTACTTGGGAGCATTTTCTAGATGTAATATAATAATATTCTTTTAACCTCTGCTAAATTAGAAAGTGATTGACTCATCTAAGTGCATAGGGTCAGCCTACGAAAGTAAGTGGTAATGAGATGTTTTCACTTTCAAAGAAAATAAATTGCCTAAAATTGATTTCTTAAATTTAATAACTATATTGGAATGTGACTAAAATAACATTTGAATCCCTGTATTAGCTACTTTTGATCTTGAGCTATCTATAGTCTGCAATATGTATTTTTCTAGACTGGATTCTGATTAAGGATCCAATTTACTCCACCAGATTTTGCTATCTTCTGTATAAAATGAAGAGCTGAGAGACACAAATTAGGACTTTCAGTTCTTTGAAACGGTGACTTTCTTGGAGACTGTCTGAGACACCGAGGCATGATGGCAGCTGGAAGGGTAGATTTCTGCCTTTTAATGGTAGTTGGGACAATGCTGTGCTCTGAATATTTATCTGTAGTGAAGGTCCTGATTGGTCTAAAATTTATTGCTCCTGTCCTGGGACAAAATGGTGCAGATGGCCTTGAGCTATTTAGTACCAGTTTATTTCAGTGAATTCTTTCTTCTTTTCCTTTTTAGGCCTTTTAAATGTTTATAACCAGTCCCTTAGGAACAGGAAGTAGATTGCTCTGCAGACCCACTGACTTGAGTATTGAATGTGAGGATTAAAGTTTTAATTTTTCCTCCTGGGATCATCACAGTATCATTAAGTTTTGATAAAGGAAAATCCGTTCAGTAACCCTGTCCTCCAGGAATGTTGTTTAAAGAAATGTTAGAGAAAACCTTACAGGTCCTATTTGCTTATGTTTGGGGGATGACTGTCTGCTAGAAACAGCCGGTCTTTTAGGATTTCTGTCTTATCCTTCCCTTTGGTAATTTTTGATCCGGGTCATGTTTTCTTGTCTCTTTCTTCATAAGGAAAAGGAAAGCCTAAGGGAAGAATTGCAAGCACTGAAGAGGGAGAATAAGCTGTTGAAGGAAAACAATGCTCTCGAGAGTAGGAAGAAAGAACATTATGCATGTGAAATTAAACGACTCAATAAGGTACCAGAGCAGGTGAAGCATGGGGGTAAACTGATAGCCTGGGCAGCAGCTGAGTCCTGCTGGGTCACAACAGAATGCAGGCCACAGTGTGCCTCTCTGGCATCTCCTGAGGACACTCACTCAGGTTTACACAGAGCTCCTAGACAAAGCCTGTGGCCAGCCACATTTGGCTAGGACACTTTAGGGAATTTTGTCCTTGCAAAGGACTGTGAAAAGGAGAAATGAAGAGAAATTATAGACGTCAGTAAGAATGTTTCCATTTTTTAAAGAACCACGTAATGGCACTGTGTGTTTGTGAACAATAACGTATCTCTTGGTCAACCACAAAAGCTTCCTGAGGAAGCAAGTTGTTCTTTAAAGTGATGGCTATGGAGCTGGGTGTGATGCATGCATGATACATAGAAGCATGCTCAAGGCTGAGATGCCTGTTGTCTGGGGAGTGAGCCTGAACCCACTGTGAGTAGGAACTGGTAACAGAAAGAGGCAAGGCTTTTGGGGCACACACATGGCTTCATAGACAAGCTCAGAGGAGAAACTAAATCGTTGTAAAAGGATGATGATGAGTGTGTGAATGTGTGTGTCTGTTTCTGTGTGTGTATATATGTATATGTGTGTGTGTGTGTGTATGTCTAAGTATATATGTGGGTATGTGGTTATTGTGGGTATGCATATATGTGTAGGTGTATGTATATATATATATATATGTGTGTGTGTGTGTGTGTATGTGTGATATGTGCATGTATGTAGTGTATATATGTGTATGTGGGCATATGCTTGTGTATATGTGTATATGTATATGTGTGGGTTGATTAATAAACTAACATAATATTCTGGAGAATAAGAACAATAGTTCAGCACAAAAACCCCATAGTGTTATTTTCCCAGAGCTAAGATAAAAATAAACATAGGCATGTTGAAATACATGAATGAGTTGAGATCTACATCATTCAATTAGGAATTTCAAAACCAAAGTAACAGAAATGATCTTCTACATCAAAAGAGAGCAGCTGACAGCCTTCAAAATGTGCTCAGTCCTGTAACATTGGACTGCATGCCAGCCCATGCTCAGAGGTGCTAATAAAGACCCCGGTGAGATGTGTGCTAGTATCATTGACAGAATGCTAACAAAGTAGATTCAGCATCAGGTCTGCTTGTAGCCCAAGTCTATCTTTATATGCACCATGTGTAGGAAGTGCCCTCACATTCCAGAAGATGCCACTAGATCTCCTGAAGCCAGAGTTACAGGTGATTGGGAATAGCCTGGTGTGAGTGCTGGGAACTAGACCTCAGGACTCTTAAGAGTTCAGATGCTTGGATTTTGTGATGAATCCTTTTCTTTTTTTTATTATTGTAATGAATATGGAGATATTTCTAGTATCCCTCAGAGCACAACTTTGGGGCCAATCTTTAGCTACCTGCTAACCCACTCACTCAGCAGAGATACAAGGTTAAAAATGAGAACAGGAACAGACAGTAACACAAGTCATTAAAATGAGCTTTTCAAATGTATGCTTGCACTCAACTCAGTTCATTTGTTTGGAATAAAATACCAGAGGATTGCCAATATCAAGTTCTTACAGTAATAAGATACTTGTTGGATACTTAACCAGAATGAGAATTGAGACTAGTCAGCTAGTGCTGTCCTGCCCAACATTGGCTTGCCTGCCACCTCATCATTTTGGGAATGGATGGATTGTTCAGTGTGTCAGAACTGATAGCAAAAATGACTAATCTGCAACAAGTTCAAGGAAGTTGGGAAGCACCAACAATGCTGATTCAACTCACATTTCATTCATGACTCATTTTAAAATTTCCTGAATAGCATTGAGGGGTAAACCAGGAAGTTAAAATATGATATCTACAGAAGTAGTCTAGTTGCGGGTACTGGGCATTTCATTAGCACATTTGATCATTGTCATTCATTCATGTCACCCTCTCTGGATTCTCTCTACGATCATTGACACAGCTTAAAATTATGCCCAACTTTTCTGATTTTCCTTGAATTATGTAGCTTGTACATGTTACAAAAGGACTGAGTGCCATTTCTGTTTCACACTCATAAGGATCCCCAACACCATCATAAGTAAACAAGTAAATTAAGATTAAAAAACAGTCTTACTCCACAACTTTGTTCTTTCTCTAATTTTCCCCTGGAGGAAGAAAAAAAAAAGATCTTTCTCCTTCACAGTTCTGCAATGTACACTCCTATCAGGCTAGGTGGTATGTGTAGATTCCAAGACACATTAGTAGGAAATTCAAGTCTGTTCAAGACTACAAGCTGGCTTTCCCTTTCTGCCTTTATGACCATACTGCATAGTAGTGGGGAGAGTGTACTGTCACTGAGATCATTCATCAGCCTCTCTATGTTTTGTAAGCTCTTCACAGAGGATGTGAATTCATAGACCTGTGAGAGGAACTTTTTCTATGTCTAGAGTCCTCACTTGACTAATGAGTAAGCTGTCAAATGGTGGTGCTGAGGAACTCATGGATGAGAGTGCCTATCACAATGTTGAAAATCATTTTTATTAAGCTCATCATGAATTGTAAGTCTCCAAACACAAGTGAATATTCTTGCATAATCCAAGTATGAACATAAAGCACTACAGGGTAGTGATAAATGATGAGAATTCACCAGCAGTGACAAGTTTCTCTTTGCATCCTCGTGCCATGGTGAAATCATAAAGTTATAGCACATATCATCACATATAGTCATGAGTAAATAAATGTTTTGGTAAAGCATAAATATGGTTGTCTAGGTCAGGGAATAGAATGCTGGAAAATGAACAGAAGAGAAACAGCAGGGCCTGGAGGCAGTGGTTGTACAAATGGTCAAGTGGTATGGATTTCCTTGGGGATATGGAGTGGTTATATAGTAGTGTTTTTGGATCCCCACTAGACCTGTGGATTCAGAATCTCTGGAGACAGTGCCCAGAGAGGATATGTCTGCTTTCTTTGATACCCCAAAGGTTGAGTAACACTAAGGTCATTGTAAACCTCCTATCAACAATGTGCTTCATTTGTGACATAGGCTCTTCAGGATGCCTTGACAATTGGGAGCTCTTCTCTTTCTGGGGGCTCAAGGAAGTGTAAAGGCAGGTGCAGCAATGCAGAGATGAGGCCAAAGGTGGAAAGTCACAAGCAGCAGGTAAGAGGCAGAGGCAGAGGCGGGAAGTGGTGGGATCATGGGGAGAACAGGGCTCACTGCTTGGTGCCTTTGGACATGTTTGCATGTCTTTCGATTAAAAAGGTAGTAAAGGTTTTCTTACTTAGAGTTGTTCAATTTTAAAACTTGATAGGAAAAATGGAGATGGATTATTTCAGCCCCACTGTTCATAGAAGAATTCACAAAAGAGGGAATTGAATTTCACATGGTGAAAGGGCTTTACCCAGGATCACTTAGTCAACAGAGTGGCAACTGCATTACACCGTGTGAAATTCTGTCAGCAATGACTCTCGAGAGTCTCGTGTAGATATGGTGTATTTCTACAACACTATTAACTCAAACTATGGACCATTTCAGAGAATGGTAGCAATAGGGCCATTCCATTGTAGCTGCCGGCCTGTGGCTGGCTGAGCAGAAAGTGTAGTCTATTAAATGGCATTTATTTGTATGCGTGTGTGCTAGCACACATGTCACATGGTTTCTGTGGAAATCAGAGGAGGACATTCAGGAGTTGGTTCTCTCCTTCCACTGTGTGGGTCTTGGGCATTAAACTCAGGTCTTCAGGCTTAGAGGCAGACCCTTTACCTATGAGTCATCCTTCAGGTCCCAGTAAGCGTAGTTTGAATCCCTCTCTCTCTGATGTACTCACTGGCAATCAGGCTAGCTAGATGCCAAACAGTTTGCTGATAGATATCAGCTTTGTCCTCCCACTGCCTCAGCCTCTCTCCAGCTCACCAAGTGGACTTCATTACTGCATCATAGGAAATAGACGATCTGCAAATTAAACTGTAAGGTTTGATTTTCTTTCCCAGCCAGGACAAGTATCTGGGTAAATAGTTTAGCTCAGGTTTGAGGCAGACAGTGGCGGGTATACATCAGTTCATAAAAGCAAAGAAGAAACAGAAGCCCATCTCCTCTGTATCGCTAATGTCTTTAATTTACATTTTAACCATTTTGTTTCTAACTGAACAACTATAATGGTCACACCACTAAGTGCCACATGAAATACATGTGGTGTATGGAATTCTGTGGTTTCACTTATGAGTTATTGCCAGTTAGTTCTGTTTTAGAACTTGAAATAGTGTTCAGACATTAAAGCCCTTCATAGATACAGTTGACTTACTCCACCACAGCAGTGCCTGAATTTGGCCAGTGTTCCACGATTGAAGATAGAACAAAATAGTAAGTAAAGACAAGTTTTAAAAACCATCCATGTTGGCTTAGTCTTGCCTTAACTGAGTGTACCAGGCTTTGCTGGCTCCTTATGGGAGGCCTTACTCTTTTGGAGGAGGAGAAGAGTGTCCTGGGGGGGGGGGGAGAGGAATCTGTGGTTGGTATGTAAAATGAATAATTTTTTTTAATTAAAAAAACTAGCCATGCTTCTTTACAACTGAGCTCCAAATGTGTGCTCAAGAATAAAGATTTGTAGACTGGCTCTCCAAACAACCAAACATAAAATTATAATCATAGGTATCTCCATATCCACCATGAGGGAATATTCATGAACAGAGATTAAGAAAGCTTTAGATTGGAAAAACACAGATAGTACCTTCTTTTAAAAAATAATTTAAATATCTAAGAGGAAAAATAAGTTCTCAGTCCCTGTTGGAAAGACTGAACTCTCAGGTATAGGTTAGACCAAAGAACCTTTGGCAAACATATGTGTGTTCTTTTTTTAATTTCCTTTTTTTTTTTTTAAACCTCAAGTCCTTTTGAATTCTAGTGATTAACACTCGGTATTTTAAGAGGTTATTACTGGGGATGAAATCATCTCCATACATTCTTATAAGGAGATAGAAACTACTAGAAATTCCTTTTACCTTAAGTATATTAAAGAATTACCCAAGACACTGGGTCCCAGACTATTTATGAAATAAGAATTCTTCTGATCTTTTTTCTTATAATATTTGTCTTGGTAGAACTGAGAGTTTAACTACCTACTATGCAAATACAGGCAAATTGTTTTGAAGCCTTTTCTTAGAAGGGTTGTGCTGGAATGTGTCTGCCTTCCAATGCATACATATTTATAAATGCCATGCACATGACTAGTGAAATCCCAGGTTTTCCTCAGTGGATTTCCAGAGTTAATGGAACTGGTGCACTTCCAAGGAAGCAGGTTTCATGAAGAGTATAGTAAATACAAGCAAGTTAAGTGCAATAGAATATATTAAAAGTAGACTCAGGAAACTACTGTGATGAGTAAATACTGATGTTAATTAAAGAAAATGTAGCAAACATCACATTTCTATTAATTTTGAAGTTAACATACACTGTAAAGGATTTCATTATATTTTTATAAATATAGTCATGTGCCCTTCCTTTGCCTGTCTCCCTCTTCCTGGCATTCTTCCTCCTCAGATGTTTCTCTGCTCTCAGATGCTTCCCTCTTCTCAGATGCTTCCCTCTTCTCAGATGCTTCCCTCTTCTCAGATGC